>SKCR01025098.1:0-18407 GCA_019454045.1 Zanthoxylum bungeanum
CTTACATGTGATCATCCGATACTGGATCAGTATACACTATACTACGGTATACTACGCCTGTTATAGATCTTATATTCCAATAAGAATATTTCTGGAGAATTGGGTAGGCATGGTGTTTTGCTAGAGGCTAACCTTGTCTTGTAAATCGGTAAAAACGTAGTACTTGGTACGTACGTGTTCGGATAATCTGACGGCCGTATTTACTGCCAACATATCCAGAGATCTCTTGGGTCGCTTCCCGAAGATTCACCGATGACGTATGATTCGAACTCAATTAATCTTGGATTACTTGCGGAGAGACTTTATCTTGGATAAAGTACTATTCAAAGAGAGAGAACGATTAATTTGGAATTAATCGTAAAATTACTATATTCGATATAATAATTGAAATTCCACTTCGACGTGAAATTAAAATTAGATTTTAATTCGGGCAAACGAGTTAATTTAGAATTAATTCGTTAGCGACGTAAATAATAATTTCGCTAGGCGCAATTATTTATTTAAATTTGATTTAATTAACGTCGCGACGAAAGTTCGGTATTTCGGAAATATCGAACCCGAACGCGTGAGTACGCGTGGGCCCACTTTCATTTGGGTTGTGTGGGGCCCACATGACACATGTCATTTTATGCATTATTTAATTGTTAATACATTGCATGGTGATAGTGTATAATACACTCAATGGTTTTGCATGGAGTTTGAGTGTTTGACACTCTAAGCCATTGCATGATTTGTGTCATAAGTTTATTATTAATTTAATAAATATTATGGCATAAATATAAATTGATTTTTGTAACAAAAATCATAACACTCTCTCCCTCTCATGACCGAAACTTCACTGCAGTTTTGGCTCTCCATTTTTCTTCCATTTTCTTAAGAACTTTGTGAAGAAAGTGTATAAGTTTAGAACTTTAATACACATATAAGGCTAGCACCTTCAAGGGATCATACAAAGGTGTTATGGGAAACTAATCTTTGAGCTTGGAGTGATCAACAAAGCTTGGAGCTTCCTTTTCTTACCTTGGCCGAATCATCCAAAGCACAAAGGAGGTGGTTTTATTTCATCAACGCATCCGCATTTCGATCTTTGTGAGTATGATTCCGCCATACTTCATTATTGTTCATTCATTTATATATATTTGTTTGCTCTTTTGATCTTGGGACATGGATTAGAATTTCCAACAGTTTAATGATGAAATAGAGATGTTAGCACACTAAGGGTTGTTTATTGTTGATTGGTAAGTAACGAAATTGGTTGTAGCATAAATACCCAAGTTTGATAAATTCTAGGGTTTAAGCTAAGAGTGAGAATGATGTGATTAATAAAGTGTTGAGGATGTTAACTTGAATTAAAATGTGTGAAGTTAATGTATGATGATGTTTTGTGTTTCCGGTTGTTGCGCATCGCGATGCGCAATGATTTGTGTCGCGACGCGTGGCACAACTCATTCACAAAACAGTTCTAAACAATTCAAGTTCCACCTTCGAATGTTAAAGACCACCCTTAGGGTCTCGTATAAGTTCATATGCATACATTGCATCTTATTCCAAGCATTATATACTAAGTAACGATATCACAGACTTGAATTGAGAAAGTTTAGCCTAGTTCTGAAACTCATCTCATGGTATGTAATCTAACCAAGTTACCATTATAGACCACTGCATGAATCACATTTTTCTTCGATGAAGCAATATAGCACTAGCCAGATTCCAATCAGTGAGTGGATACCTTTTTTTCCAGTTGATTTTTTTTTATTTATGTTATTTAAACACAAACTTATTTTCAGTATTTAGGGTGCTAGCCACATTTGATTTTCTGATGCTATTGAAAAGAAAACGTTTTATACAGTTTTGAGATTCAAAGCATGATTTTTATGTTTTTCGAGGCATGAGGTAAAAACACACCTCAGTATGTAACTTGTACATACATGGAATTAATGGCAGCACATGTGCACATGTAAAGGACTGGGGGACAGCGATACGTAACGCCCCCAGATCCTAGTTCAGGACCAGGGATGATAGATGCCCCTAGATCCTAGTTTCTGAGATTGAACGGTAGCATAGATCTGCACCCCCAGTTCTAGTTCAGTGGCTTGGGGGACGACAATACGTAACCCCCCAAGACCACTATTTTCAGGGAAAGAAGTGGCATGCTTTGGGGGACGGCGATATGTAATGCCCCCATACTTCAGGTTTTTAGAGACAGATACAGTTTACAGCAATAGTTTTTCAGATGCAGTTTTCAGAGAAAGTTTTTGGAAAATAAAGTTTTCAGAAAACAATAGTTTGATAAGAAAATTTTCAGAAAAGATAAGTTTTACATAATGATTTTGAGATGAGGCTTTCAGAAATGAGTTTAGAATTCTTAAACAATAAAAGTGTTTTCATATAAAGTTATCTTTGGATTTTTGTTGTAGAACCAAATATTTTTATTACAGTATTTCAGTTTTTATCGTCTACTCACTTAAATCGTACAACGGTCTAACCCCCCACTCCTAATTTTATACTTTTGCAGGTGTTCTCGGAGGACGAGCTCGAGAGGATGGATACTGATGCAGTCACTAAGGTTTGAAGTCCACCAGTTCCAGTCAGAAAGAGTGAGAGTCTAGTTAGAGTCAGTTACAAGTCATGTATTAGTCTTGAGTAATGTGATAGTCATTGTAAGCAAATGTTGTTAAGTTAACAGTTTTTTTAATTGAGTTTATATTTCATGTTGATGAGTTTGGGTGTTGGCCCCATGTATAAGATTTTGATTGTGAAAAGAAAATTATCGTTGTTCATGGTGAGAAAGTCAGAGGATGATGGGGATAATACGGCCTATTCCCTGCCGGTAGCATCTCCCAGATTTAGGAATGTTACAAAGATGGTATCAGAGCATGGTCTATGGAGTCAGGGACTACAGTGGGCAGAGTGTTAGGGTCTTGTATACGTAGTATGCCCGGGGTACTAGTATGCAAAGCACTACCTCTCTAGTATATGATCCTTGAGTACGTCATTAAGTTCCATAGACAGGTTAGTAAGCATTCCCAAGGCTACTTAAGTTGCTTCCAAATAAGTAACCTTAATTCTCACTCTAGATACAAATCATTCCATGATTACTTGGAACTATCAGTAAAGATCACGTTAAGCCATGAAACTAGAAAACACAAATACTAAGAATAGTTACTTAAAGGAGTGGGAAAGAAGCTATAAGAAATGAGGAAAAATGTATAGATGTTTAGACAACTAGAGACAAAGAAATATAAAGAGACATAAAGAGATAGTAAAGTTTTAAAAGTATCCACCCAGGAAAGTAGAAAGAGAAAGAAAAAGTTAGAAAGAGAGGTAAAAGATAGAATGTAGATATTTAAGCAATCAGAAGCAAATAGAGATAGAGGTACGGTAGCAAATAGATAAGAAAATGACAAAACCTATGGTAGTAAGAAAAAGGGAACAAGCCTGAATAAGAGTAAAATACCGAGTAGACCTAAGTAAAGTTATTTCCCTCCAAGTAAGATTCCTTCCCTTCTTAAAAAATTGTTCCAAGTTGATCTAATAACTCTCGAGCACTTCGTATAGATAGCGAGTTCCCCGAATAACCAAGAACAACCATAAGGCAGAAGAAACAAGAAATCAGGATTAGTCGTGAAGGCTTCTAATAGATAAGAGATGCCATAAGGACGCAGAGACTCTAGATTCCCCAAACCTAAGCCCACAGGAAAATAAGAGGAATGACGTCATAAAATGATTAGTTTCCCTAACCAAGGAATCTAATATATAAGGCCCCGACCTACCCAGATCCTCACCCCTCCATGATGTCAGTCAATGAAGTTGTCATAATGGAGGCTAGCTCATACCTATCTTACATGAGAAATAAATTCTATCAGGACACAGAGTAATAGAACAAAGATACCGAAACCCATCGAGACATAAGATGTTTTCCATAGTCCCTACCAGCATAGATATAATAACAGTAAGAGAGCCCGATGAAAGTTTACTCTAAGAACTAAAACAGCAAACCATGGAACATAGATAACCCAGAAAGAATTCAGGAAGTCTTAGAAGATATGAAGAAGATAACCCAGTATAACCCAAAGAGTTTGACAAGTCAGCACAAGGTTTTCAGTACTAGTAGAACTCCACAAGATAGATCAAACTTAGTCGAACCTACAATCAGCCTAAAGCCAGTAGAAGACCGGGGAAGTATAATAGAATAGACACACGAGATTGGAGATATTTAGAGTGACAAAAGTATCAGTATGGAGAGTAAAATAAAGCGTCATAGCTGCGACTTAAAGCAAGAAAAGAAAGCGAATATTTAGAAAGTAGTTAGGAGAATGAACCACCGCTAGCCTTAATAGCAAGACGTAGAGCAAAGAAATAGGATATCCAAATGGTAAGAGGGACGCGAGAAGTAACAAGGAAATTCAGTACATTCAGGCATAAGGATAACATAATGAGGAAATTATAGTAGAGAAAATTGATAATTGTTGTAGGACCCCAAGACATGGAGTAGTCGACCAGGTTCCTACAGAACGAATAACGACCCTTTCTTCTAGAAACCACGATTTCAATAAGCATATAGATGTCTAACTAGATCATCACTGAGTTTAAGAGTTAAATAGAATGTGTACCACATGATCCTTATGGAATATATATGCTCACCCCTCAACTTAGAGCCTAGTAAAGAGAAGAATCAGTAAAGAAGAGCAATTGATAGATTAGACGAATCACGAGATGGTTAAACAGCCAAGGCGATGAGTCCAATGAAACATAGATACGAAGCATGAGATAGAATGGTTCGAAGCTACAATAAGTTGAACTAAGTCTGGAAGGGAACCCATAAAGAAGTTAAGACTTAGAAGTATGAAGTGACCAGAGAGAACAATTCTTAGGAATATAGTGAACAACTTTGGAAGAGTTTCATAGTATTGAGAAGGAAAGACGAGGAAAAGAATAGCCCCCGAACCAAGAAACTTAGTAAGGATGTTTTAAGCCATCAAAGTTGATGGAGTTTATAGGGAAATAAAGATATAAGGAGTTCAAGGAGCTGAGATGTGTAGGAAAGTCAAGTAATACAGCAAATCTTAGTAAGGAAGAATAATGGAGTATAAACCTTACGGAGGTTCACAATTAGAGGTAGTTTCATCGATAATTGGAAAATGAATTAGTAGAAAAAGTTCGAACATGAAATTCAGATAGTTCCTAGAAGTAGTACCCTAGTGGGGAAGCCAACACCAGACAGGTAAATGATAGAGTCAAAAGTTTAAAATATGAGCAGTATAAGCAACTGTAGCAGATATAGCTAGTGAGAACACCAACACCGGAAGACTCCAGGAGAATCCCTACCCTCCCGACCCTCGTTAAACAACAACAACGAAGATGGGCTTCAAAGTTCGCCTCTAGATATCCTCAGAAACGAGACAATGCATAGTGAAAAGAGACTGAAACATAAAGCCTTTAGATATAGTACCAGAACATGATAGAAAATGAAATAGCTCTAAGTGAGAGATTTAGAAGAGAAGTGATTAGATAAGGCAATGAAGAGAGGAAGTACAAATTAAGTAGTGGCAAGGATGTTAGAGAACATCGTTAAACATGATTAGAGACATGTGAGAGATGATATCATTCAGATAAAGAGATAGCGATATAGGCCGTAGTGTTAGTGTCGTACACATGCCAAGGATCTTAAACATGATTTTAGTGTGAATATATCAAGAAAGTTTGCGGAAAAAACTTACATTGATCGGTTGAAGTTCAAAACTTTTTCTATGGATGTAGAAGCTCCAAGCCCTCCTTTTGAGGTCCAAACTCTTGGGTGAGTTTCCCTATCACCTTACTTTGACTCCTTAAGTGCTAGCTTGGATGAATTTTTGCAACAAAATTCAAGAACAATAGGGAGAAGTTCACGCCCAAGCCAAGAAAGAGAGAGTGAATAGTGATTTTTAAGTTTCCAAAACTTATCTAAAAAAATTATGTGATGTGTAATTAAAGTCCAACCTTTAATGTTGCCAACCATTTCCATCACAAAAAGTGACATGTGATGTAAGTAAAGTGGGTCCCACCACTTTAAATTCAAAATTTGGTTGGTTTACACAACACATTTTAGGCCCGGTTCGTTTAATCCGACTAAACAAATTTTCCGTCGCAACATAATTAAATCCAATTTAATTAAATAATAATGGCTAGCAAAATTATTACGAAAGCCGCTTACGAATTAATTCCTAAATTAAATAGTAAAATCCAATTTAACTATTAAATTTACTTTGCCGATTAATTCCAAATTAATAGCGTTCTCTCTTCTACACGAATTATTCCCAAATTAATTCTTGACGCAATTAATCCCAGATTAATTTTCTCTTTGATAATTAATCACAGATTAATTTTCTCTATGATAATTAATCTCAGATTAATTTTCTCTCTCATAATTAATCCCAGATTAATTCTTGTTCGAGTCAAATGTCATCGGTGAATCTTTGGGAAGCGACCCAAGAGATTCATGGATATGTTGGTAGTAAATACGGTCATGAGACTATCCGAACATGTGCGTACCCTGTACCACGTTCTCACCGATTTACAAGACATTTTTGGCTTCTAGCAAAGCACCGTGCCTATCCAATTCTCCATAAATATTCAACGAGGAATATATAATTTGTATCATGCATAATATACTATGTATTGCGTAATATGATCCAGTATCGGATGACACATGTGTTGGGTTTCTATTAAGTCCCGGGATCGATTTCAAGCAAGAAACACATGTGAATACAACAAGAAGTACGACATAATCATACTTACATTGATCGGATTTGGCGATGCGACGAACACAAGCCCTTGCTCCATGAAGCTCTCGGCCAAGGTCCTCCTTGAGAATTCGGTCACCACCATGGAAGGATCTCCAAGCTCCAAGCTTTGTGTGATGATTCCATGCTCACAAGTTGGTTTCCCTATCACATTCGCAAGACCCCGAATGTGTGCTAGCACTTGGTAATTTTTGCCATAAAAATCACCATCTTGCTTCTCCTTCAAGTCTCGGCATTTCCAGATTTTTGAGGGAAAATTGGCCCAATGACATGAGATGTAAAGAGAGAGGAAGAAGAGAGAATGAGTTAAGTGTTGGTAGTTGGAGATTTGTGTATCTAATACACTTTTTCCACTTTCAAAAAGTCAAGGCAATAGAGCCAACCAACTACCACAATTAATCACTCATGACAAGTTGTCAAATCACTCAAAGTGACTAGACATCACATCAATCGATTGACTAGTGATTTGACGCTTGATGTGGCTTGTGGGCCGCACTTGAATTCGAAATGTGAGTGCGCCCGCAAACACTCCCGGGCTCGGGTTCGCTAATTCCGAATTAACGAATTTTCCATTGCGCCGTAATTAAATAATTATGCCTAGCAAAATTACTATTCACATCGCTGACGAATTAATTCTAAATTAATTCATTTGCCCGAATTAAAATCTAATTTTAATTCAGCGTCGAAATCCAATTTCGTATAATATATCGAATATATATTTTATCGATTAACTCCAAATTAATCGTTCTCTCTCTTTAAATAATATTTTATCCCAGATAAAATATCTCCGTAATTAATCCCAGATTAATTTTCTCACTCTTATAATTAATCCCAGATTAATAAAGTGTGAGTAATACGTCATCGGTGAATCTTCGGGAAGCGACCCATGAGATCCACGGATATGTTGGCAGTAAATCTGGTCGTCGAAATCTGCATGTTGCTCCCTGGCAGTGAGCTGCGAATGGTAGGGGCTGCACGGTGGTGGGGTGTCTTCCTCCTTGTTCATTCGGCCATGGATGTCACCATTGAAGCTCCAAGCTTCAAGCTTTTCCATGATCACAAATTCGTTTCCCTATCACCTATGTATAACCCAAGGTGTGCTAGCACTTCTTCATCTTCCTTGCTTCTCCTTTTTCCTCGGCAGAGAACCAGAAAAACATGGAAGAGAATCGGTCACCATGACCGTGAGAAGAGGAGATGGTTTTTGGCTTCAAAAGCTAAAAACCGTATAAGTTCCAAGAGAGAGAGAAAAGCTTTTCATTTTTTTTGTTTTATATATTTACCAAGTAAATAATAAATAAAACATATATTACTTTTAATACAAAAGTCAAAAAGCAAGAAATAAAATAATGTTATATTTCATTTCAAGCTTTTAAAAGCTTTTCACCAACTCAAATCAACTATTCACATCAAATCCATCTACTTTAATAAAGTGACAACATGTCATGTCATATAACTCAAAGTGACAAGTGACTTGACGATTGATGCGACTAGCGATTTGACTCTTGATGTGACTTGCGTGCCGCACTCGAACTCGAAATGCGAATGCGCTCGCAATCACTTTCGGGCTCGGGTTCGTTAATTCCAAATTAACGAATTTTCCATTGCGTCGTAATTAAATGATTACGCCTAGCGAATTCACTATTCACGTCGCTAACGAATTAATTCTAAATTAATTCGTTCGCCCGAATTAAAATCTAATTTCAATTCCGCGTCGAAATCTAATTTCGTTATAATATATCAAATATATTAATTTATCGATTAATTCCAAATTAATCGTTCTCTCTCTTTAACGATATTTTATTCGAGATAAAATATCTCCGTAATTAATCCCAGATTAATTTTCTCTCTCATTGAATTAATCCCAGATTAATTAAAGTGCGAGTCATACGTCATCGGTGAATCTTCAGGAAGCGACCCATGAGATCTCCGGATATGTTGGCAGTAAATACGGTCGTCGGACTATCCGAACACGTAAGTATCGCGTACTACGTTTATACCGATTTACAAGACAAGGTTGGCTTATAGCAAAGCGCCATGCCTACCCAATTCTCCAGAAATATTCTTACAGGAATATATAGATCTGTATCAAGCGTAGTATACCGTAGTATTGTGTATATCGGCCCAGTATCGGATAGTCACGTGCTAGGGCTGGGGCTGGATAAGTGTCTGCCCCGTCCGAAGCACATGTCGGATGTCTGGTAACTAGTCTCTATAATCGGATATACATGACCTTGTCATAATATCCCGATGGCCGGCCAGCACTTAAGAGCACTAATACCGTATCCTGCGTGACATCATCTCCACTATGACTGAAGTGATACTTCCGTCTCGACATCACACCCAATACACTACGACTCTCTGATAAACCCAGAAGCGGCGTACGCAGAACCGGTTAAAGCCCTGTACCACCAAGACTAAAGTCTACCGATTATCGCAAGTATTAGCGATGCAAGTCTCAGGTTAAGACTATACACACCTACCTTGATTTCGGCCTCCCATAGACACATAGTCATAATACCAATGGGATTCCGAGGGGTCTATCCAGAGCGAAGCTGTTTCCCGTTCCATCGGTGAAACACAACCTCATATCGCACTTGCATAAGTATCCAATACTTAAATATATGAGAACTATGCCGTTGTGCCCTCACAACGCGCACAAGTGCAATACTAGCCTATTCCGCATTATCGATGTCCTGTCTCGTTAATACTCCGGCTAGGGATATTTAATGATTAATCCTTCGTGGACTGATACTGTCTCATATCATTCTCAATCCAGGAACTAATCATATGGACCTCTCTTCATTTATATATTTATGGTGATCTAATCACAAATGATGAGAGTGCAATTTCCTTGTCACATAGTTAATTTGTACAACAACACCGTGATCTGTACAAATAGTGACGCTATGGGTCATATTATCCAACAGTAATTGGGCTAATTGGGCTTGATTTTATCAAGATGGGTTTAGGCCAAATGGATTGGATCCAATTGGGCCCAAAACCACTACCATAAAGCCCAAATGCGACACTTATAAACCTTTAAAGTTTAATTGGGCCTAATGGCCTAAATTGATTTCTGGGCTTATGGGGTTACTCCTTGATTGGGCTTTGGTTGCCGAAGCCCACGCCTTAAAGAAATTAATTAAAGCCCATTAGACTTGAATTGAATTGACGTTGGACGTTAATCGGGCTTTGAGTCCCGAAGCGATTAAATTTGGAATTTAAGTCGTTAAAGGTTTATTAAATAAAGTGTAATATTTAATTTGGAATTGAATAGTGAATTAGTATTAAATACATATTAAATTGGATTTAATGTAGTAGTTTAATTTAATTCATGAATTCGTACTTTGAGTACTTATTCGCAAAAACGAGTTTGACTCGACCAAAATCAAATCGTTGTTTGAACATTGGATGATCACATAATTATCAGATTAATTAATTTGATTAGATTGATTGATAGCATGCTTATGTGTGAATACGTGGTTGTGATGAATGGATAATGTATATCGGATGGATATTAGTCGGGTGGGGCAATTTTGGAAATTGTTGTAATAAATTTGAATTATTAAATTGGACCTGCGTGTCCAGCCTTATCACCTCTATTCTCTTTTTACTCTCTTCTCACCTATTCCCCTCAATGTAAATGAGGTTTCTTTAGAAGTGTAGTGTAACGGGTAGAAGTAATACACGTGCTAGCTTGAGTGAGAAAGTGAGAGATTTGATCTAGGATCAATGTTAAGTATCCATCCGCATATCATTATTATTTATTTTCATACTCGCTTTATTATGTATTTAGAATGCATGTTTAAGGGTGTATGATGATGAGACCTTAACAAAGATAATGAAATTGGTAGCCAATTGCACGCGAAAAGCCCTCATCAAATATCATGCGTCTTTTCCTTCCATTGAGCGATTCTTGCTCAAGATCCAAGATTGGCATGGGTGTTGGCCAAAGTCAAGCCCTTGTCCGTCGAAGATGTGTTTGAATCACGAGGCTTTGTTCCATATTGGTGTCTTGTCCAAGTTGTGGTTTGTTGGCCAAAGTCAAGACCACTTCTTGTCCATCGACATTGATTACGAAGCTTCCATGGTCAATGGGTCCGTGCTTGACTGGGATCATCAGGTTTGTTGTGCCAAAGCCAAGGCCTAGTTGATTCAGAGGAAAAAGGTTAGGATATATATTAGATATATAGGCATATATAAGATATATGTTTCGGACTTGGATGTCCACCTACTGGATCTAGGAATTGGATTAGATCCAATTGATCTTAGAGATCTACCTAGTTAATTATCATACAATTTGTTGGCCAAAGTCAAGATTGTGTGATATTTAACGGGATCCTAGCCCACTAGGAAACACGGTTTCCCGAGTACTCGACAGAGGGTTAGAGACTCGACGAAAAATAGTGGGAGGCAAGAATTGAATTTGCAATATTCGTTCAATTACTCGCCATACGCGCTCAAACAAATATCACTCGTCATATATTAAAAGTATTAGTTGGACTAAATTTAATGTTGTTTTAATAAACAGTTGGACTGTATTATAGTTGATTATATATAATTGGATTATATTAATCAATATATTTGAATTAATTAATTTCAGTTTACAGTTGATTTTATAATTGGATTATAGTAATCAATGTAATTGAGGTTAATTAATTTGGATTATATTTGATTATATAGTTGGACTATTATAATCATTATAATATATAGTACCACTAATCGTTGATTAAATAGTTGGAATATTGTAATCAAGAAAGAATTGAAAAGTTGGATATTTAAAATATAATGTGGGATTAAAATATTTTAAATGATTTAATTTTCAAATTGGGAATAATAATAGGTTACTTTATTTGATAAAATAACTTATTATACCTTAAGCCCAAATTAAGCAAAATAAGTAGAGCATAATATCTTTGGAAGATTTATGTGATGATGACTTTAGTGCTTAATTTAATATACTTGTCATAAATCTAATTTTAGATTTAATAAGTATTAAAATTGCAATAAATAATTCTTGGAGAATTAATTGACTATTCTAGAGGTGAAAAGTCAAAGTTTGCAATTGGGCATGTAGCACGAGGTGCACATCGTTTCGATATTCTAAAAACCCAAGGCTTGGCCTAAGGTTCCTGAAATATTGAAAATGATAATTGACATATCCCAAAGTGACTACCATTTGGATATGGCAGACACGAAGGAATTAAAGAAAGGGCAAGGCTCTGACTTTAAAAATGTTTGTCAAAGTTATGTTCACTACTAGTATTGAAATTAGATTTTAAATACTTAGTGTGGTACATAAAATATATGTATTGATGTTCAGAATCTGCTTTGAGCAGGATACTGACTTCAAGCTGAGATTGCTCTGTGAATCGGAAACGGGACGAAAGTCGCTGTTTCGACCGTAGATACCTAAGTTTAGGAACTACCCTTCGGGTGTGTACTTAAATTAGGAACTGTTATAATGTAACTAGTTTGACTAGAGACATTATCTCTATATCAGTGTTTAATCCATTATGGATAAACCTTTATATTCTAGAACACTAAGTGTTTCATTATATAAAGATGATACTGAGATAAACACATTAGATGTGAATAACAGAATTTATATTTTGAATATAATTAAAATCTCAAAACATATAAAATGACAAATAAATAGCTCAGATTGATTTGATCAAGTAAGAGACTTATTTGGGGCATTGTTGTCTAGGACAGAATTATACAAGACTCGTATATCCACACTTTTGAAGAGTGGGTACTAGGACTGATTTGACTATTCAAATAAAGTCTACGAATCTAGTTTATTAGGTAAAGTACCTAAAACACTATTTACTTGGTAATAGTGTAAGTGCCACCAATCTGTTAGCCCTATTCATGGTGAAGTAAGTGGGCCCATATCTAGCTAGGCTAGATGTGAACATGAATATTTCGTGACCTTAACGGATGTGGCATCACGTTATAGTTATGTGTTTCTTTTGAAGAACACAGATCAGAAACTTTTAGAGTTTCGACACGAAGTAGATAAACAGATCGGCTATAGTATTATACTGTCACGGTAAGACCGTAATGGAAAATACTTAAGCAGTAAGTTTCATATATACATGAAAGAGTACAGTATTCTTTCAGATGAGGACTCCTCCCGAGACACGTCAGTTTGACGGTGTGTCCAAACTAAAAACCGAATTTTGTTGGACATGATAAGGTTTATCACGAGTCGCTCTGAGCTACCATTTCCTTCAACGGATATGTATTAACAGTGCAAAACTTATTTAGAATAAGGTTCCAAATAAATCTGTTTGACAGATGTCATATAGGATATGAACAAGAAAGAAACAAGGTTTCTCATTCCTAATAATTTGGGTATGCCGGGCACAACGTTTGGATGATACCAAACTAGAACCCAAATTGGATAAGTGCCAATTATAGGTTATCCTAAGGGAAACCATAAGTATAGTACTTATAAATCTCACATGAGAACAATATAATTGTTGTTCACCATGCGGTTTTCCTAAGAGGAACACGGATATGCAGTGGTCAGTGGGAGGATAGTGATACTCGATGAAAATCGGAGTAATACTATTCAAGGCACGAAGTCCGTAATGGAACATAAATAGTTCATCAATGATGAATCTGTACCATTAATCTTCGAATACACAAGAACCACGTAGATCGGAGAGAATCAGAAAACAACCTGGGGTATGGGTTTCTGATGTAACCTTATAAAGATATTAATCTTGTGGAGGTATACCAACCGACTACGTTTTGAGGAAGTGATACGAGGTATCGACTCCCTATTATGGCAAGTGCCATGAGTCCGAAATGGATTCCATGAATAACAACTATGTTTGGATACTAGTTGATGTACCGCAAGGCATTATGCCTATTGGTACAGTAATCGTCTTCAAGGAAGACCATACATGGATGGCAACAAACCAACGTACAAAGCTAGGCTTGTGACGGAAAGGTATCGTTATCAACATTGTGTTAATAACGGTTCAACCTTTTATCTGTTGCCATAGTAAATCCATTTTGATGATGCTTGTTGATACTGCATATTTCATTTATGAAATGCGTTAGTTATAGATCAAAATCGCTTTCCTGAAAAGGAAACCTTTTGGAGGATGCTTACAACATCCTGACGATTTTGTATAACTGAAAAACAAGGTTTACGGGTTATTCGATCCATGTTTGGATTGAAGCAAGCATATTAGGTTCTTGGAACTGTCGTTTTGAAATAATCATAATGGTTTATGATTTGACTCAAAACGAAATGATTCTTGTGTATATAAGGAGGTTAGTGGGAGCGCACTGATAATGAAATTCCCATAAAGCAATTGGTGAAAGCTTGGCTTTTATAGAAATTCTCCGTAGAATTCTGGGGAGTAACAACCTTTATTCAAGGAAAAAAGATCTACTGGGATAGATTTGGAGTTGTTAACACTCTCTGGAAATTGTACATTTAAAATGTACTTGATTTGGTTCTCATACGCTTCAAGCATATGGAGTCACAATCAGGTCAATCCAAGTGATGGTCACTGGATTGAAGTTAAAGAACATCTGTTAGTATCTTAGAGAAGTAAAGATGCTGTCTAAAACTATGGAGAAGGAGAACTTGAAGTGACTGGGATCACTGCCGCAAGTTTCCAAACAGTTAAATACTGCGGTACTATAAAGTTTGAATATGGGACAGTGAGCTGGAAATCTTCCGAGCAAGATACTGTTGCCGAATAAACAACAAATGTGGATTATTGCTGCAGCTGAGGCAGCAATAGAAGCCATTTGGGTCGATAATAAATCTAATTAGATTAGATATAGTTCTGTTAGCAGCTGAGCTAGGCGTCAGCACAAGGCTAAAGAATTAAAGGTCTCATCGACGATCCAGATATATACTTCTATATTCATCTGATTCGTTCGGATCATACATCGTGGTGATGTGGTGATCGTATAAATCGCGTCAGACGATAATCATGTAAATCCGCTGACGAAAACCTTTCCTCAGCAATTTGAGCAAACCGTACATAGTTCGGGTGTTCGACACTTGAGTGACTGGCTATGTGCCAAGTGGGAGATTGTTGGATAATATGACCCATAGCGTCACTATTTGTACAGATCATAGTGTTGTTGTACAAATTAACTATGTGACAAGGAAATTGCACTCTCATCATTTGTGATTAGATCACCTTAGATATATAAATGAAGAGAGGTCCATATGATTAGTTCCTGGATTGAGAATGATATGAGACAGTATCAGTCCACGAAGGATTAATCATTAAATATCCCTAGTCGTAGTATTATCGAGACTGGACATCGATAATGCGGAATAGACTAGTATTGCACTTGTGCGCGTTGTGAGGGCACAACGGCATAGTTCTCATATATATAAGTATTGGATACTTATACAAGTGCGATAGGAGGTTGTGTTTCACCGATGGTACAGGGAAACAGCTTTGCTCTGGATAGACCCCTCGGAATCCCATTGGTATTATGACTATGTGTCTATTGGAGTCCGACATCAGGGTAGGTGTGTATGGTCTTAACCTGAGACTTGCACCGCTAATGCTTACGACAATCGATATACTTTAGTTGAGGTCGTCTAGGACTCTAACCGGGATGTGATGTCAGACGGAAGTATCACTCCAATGCTGGGTATATTGAGAATCGTAGAGTATTGGGTGTGATGTCAAGACGGAAGTATCACTCCAGTCATAGTGGAGATGATGTCACGCAGGATACGGTATTAGTGCTCTTAAGTGCTGGCCAGCCATCGGGATATTATGACAAGGTCATGTATATCCGATTATAGAGACTAGTTACCAGACATCCGACATGTGCTTCAGACGGGGCAGACACTTATCCAGCCCCAGCCCTAGCACGTGACTATCCGATACTGGGCCAATATACACGATACTTGGTATACTACGCTTGATATAGATCTTAAATATTCTTAGATGAATATGACCGGAGAATTCGGTAGACTTGGTGCTTTGCTATGAGTTGGCCTTGTCTCGTAAATCGGTAGAACGTAGTACTTGGTACGTACGTGATTCGGATACTCCGACGACCGTATTTACTGCCGACTTGTCCGGGGATCTCATGGGTCGCTTCCCGATAATCCACCGATGACGTATGACTCGCACTCTTAAATAATCTGGGATTATATAGAAGAGAGAGAAAATTAATCTAGGATTAATTACGGAGATATTTTATCTAGGATAAAATATCGTCTAAAGAGAGATTATGATTAATTTAGAATTAATCGTTAAATTAATATATTCGATATATTAATCGAAATTGGATTTCGACGCGGAATTAAAATTAGATTTTAATTCGGGCGAACGAATTAATTTAGAATTAATTCGTTAGCGACGTGAATAGTGAATTTGCTAGGCGTAATCATTTAATTACGACGCAACGGAAAAACTCGCTAATTAGGAATTAGCGAAACCGAGCCCGAGTGTGATTGCGAGCGCATTCGTATTTCGAATTCGAGTGCGGCAACGCAAGTCACATCAAGCGTCAAATCATTCGTCACATCAAGCGTCAAATCAATAGTCACTTTGAGTGATGTGATTGATTGATTGATTGATGTGATTGATTGATTGAGTGATAGACACACAACATGTCACTTTGATAAAGTGAAAATGAATAGTGATGTGTTTTGGTGAAATAGTGTAAGTTGGTGGAAAGTATTTACCAATTGATTTTAATTAATTATTTGGTAAATGTTTTTTGTATATTTTATGAAAATTATATAAACCTTTTTGGAAAAGGTTTTACTAACTTAATACACAATTCATCTCTCTCCATTTTCTCTCCACTCTCTCACGCCCAAAGCTTGAAAAGCTCACTGGTTTGGAATCAATTTTGGCGTGACTTTGAGGGAAGCAAGAGTGAGTTTTTGTGGCAAAAACTCAAGTGCTAGCACACTTACGGAACATGCGAAGGTGGTAGGGAGGTTCACCCATGAGCCGGGATCCGTCCGACGAAGCTTGGAGCTCCGTTTCGCAGCTCAAAAGTCTGAAATGGAGGGCAGTGAACTGCCAGCAGTGGGCGTCCTTGGCAGTGAGCAAAGTGGCTTCATTCGTCTTCAAATCGTCTCAACCGATCGATGTGAGTATTCCGCTACCTCCTTTGATGTGTTCACACATGATTTTCATTTCTTGTTTGATCTTGGGACCTAGATATAAACCTAACAGTTTCTCCCAAGAATTCTACGGAGAATTTTCAGGAAAGCCAAGCTTTCACTGATTTTATTATGGGAATATCATTTCCAAGAAATGATATGCTATCATTATTTAGGACTTTCACTGTCAGTGCGCTCCCACTAACCTCCTTATATACACAAGAATCATTTTCGTTTTGAATTAATTCATATACCATTATGATTACATCAATACGATAGTTCCAAGAACCCAATGCTTGCTTCAATCCATAAATGGATTGAATTAACTCGCAAACCTTGTTTGCTCGTTTTGGTACAACAAAACCGTCAAGATGTTATAAACATCCTCCAAAAGGTTTCCATTAAGGAAAGCGGTTTTGGCATTCAGCTGCCATATTTCATAAATGAAACATGCAGCATTAGCAAGCATTGTCTAAATGGATTTAACAATGGCAACGGGTAAAAGGTTTCGTCGTAATCGACACAATGTTGATAAAGATACCTTTTCGCTACAAGCCCAACTTTGTACGTTGGTATGTTGCCTTCCATGTATGTCTTCCTTGAAGACTTATATAATACCAATAGACACAATGCCTACTGGTACAACAACCAGTGTCCAAACTTATTTCGTATACATGGAAACCATTTCAGACATCATGGCACTTTGCCATAATAAGGAGTCGATACTTTGTATCACTTCCTCATATGTAGTCAGTTCGTATTCCTCAATAAGATTGACATCTTTATGAGGTGAGATCAGAAACCCATACCCCAGGTTGTTTTCTGACTCTCTCCGACTTACGTGGTTCTTGTGTATTCGAAGATTATTGTTATAGTTTCATCCTTGATGAACTATTTGTGTTCCATTAAGGAATTAGTGTCTGGAACAGTATTACTCTGATTTTCATCGAGTTTTACTATCCTCCCACTTGCCACTGCATATAGGTATTCCTCTTAGGAAAACCGCATGAAGAGTAATAATTATATTGTTCTCTTGTGAGTTGTATAAGTACTATACTTTGGTTTCCCTAGGATAACCCACAAATTAGGCACTTATCCAATTTGGGTTCTGGTTTGGTATCATCCAAACATATGCCTAGCATAACCAAATCTTCAGGAATGAGAAAACCTAGTTTCTTTCCTATTCATATCTAATATGAAGTCTGTCAAACAGATTTTTATGGAACCTTATTCAAAATAAGTTTTTCACTGTTAAAAGCTTATCCCTTGAAGAAAATGGTAGCTCAGAGCGACTCATGATTAACCTTATTATATCCAACAAAATTCGATTTCTCGGTTCGGACACACCGTCAGATTGATGTGTTCCGGGAGGAGTCCTCATTGAAAGAATACTATACTCTTTCAAGTATTTGAGAAACTTATTGCTTAAGTATTTTCCATCATGGTCTTGTTGGAGTTTCTATAGGTCCCAAGATCAAAACTCAAGCATGAATCATAAG
>SKCR01025099.1:0-18376 GCA_019454045.1 Zanthoxylum bungeanum
CCATTACCTAACTCTAATAATGCCTTTGATTAAACCCCTTCAACCCACTGTAGACACGGCTAACTAAAGAAAAAATCACAAAAATTACAAGATATTATTCCGGGGTCGATTCTCTATCCCCAGTGGAATCGCCAGACTGTAGGACACATAAATCAGTGACGTTGTTCCAGGTTCATGGCCTGTTCGGGAGTACGGAGTAGCCTACGGGGGACTAAACTGGAGAATAATGTTGGAGTTTCTAGGTCCATAGGATCGAATACAAGCCATGAAACAAGTGCAAATACAAATCGAGAAAGTAGCGGAATACTTACATCGATCGGTTGAGGGACGCGCGACGAACAAAAATCAGATTCTGCCTTCTCTTCACTGTCACGGCAGTAGCAAATTCACAGCCCACTTTTTCGGTTTTTGCCTCCAAATTTTGAGCTCCAAGCTTCGTCGAATGGTTCCCGGCTCATGGGTGAGCTTCCCTATCACCTTCGCATTGATCCCGGAGTGTGCTAGCACTCTCGATTTTGCCACAAAATCACACTTGCTTCCCTTTTCTCCCTCTATTTCCACAGCAGTGAACTGCCAAGAACAGAACAAAAATTACCCTCTAAGGGCGTGAGAGAGAAAGCATTTTGTTGGTCAAAAACGTGAGCAAAGAGAAGGAAAAAGAAAGATTAAATATGTGTGTTGATTTTGGTAATTGATTATTAAAATCATATACCAAACTTTTGCTTTTAAAAAGTCAAACAAATAAAAGCTATCAACCACCACATCAATCAATCACATCCATCAATCAATCCAATCAATTGTCATATCACTCAAAGTGACATGATTTGACGCTTGATGTGATGCTAGATGCGACTAGCGATTTGACGCTTGATTTGACTTGCGTACCGCACTCGAATTCGAAATGCGAATGCGCTCGCAAATAATCTCGGGCACGGTTCACTAATTCCAAATTAACGAATTTTTGTTGCGTCGTTATTAAATCTAATTTAATTAAATAATCATGCCAAGCATAATTACTATTCACGTGGCTAACGAATTAATTCTAAATTAATTCGCTCGCCCGAATTAAAATCTAATTTTAATTCCGCGTCGAAATCTAATTTCGTTTAATATATCAAATATATTAATTCTTCGATTAATTCCAAATTAATCGTTCTCTCTCTTTACTGATATTTTATCCTAGATAAAATATCTCCGCAATTAATCCCGGATTAATTTTCTCTCTCATCTTATTAATCCCAGATTAATTAAAAGTGCGAGTCATACGTCATCAGTGAATCTTTGGGAAACGACCCATGAGATCCCCGGATATGTTGGCAGTAAATTCGGTCGTCGGACTATCTGAACACGTAAGTACCTCGTACTACGTTTTATCGATTTACAAGACAAGGTTGGCCTCTAGCAAAACGCCATGCCTACCCAATTCTCCGGAAATATCCTTACAGGAATAAAGGATCTGTATCAGGCGTAGTATACCGTAGTATTGCGTATTTCTGTCCAGTATCGGATGATCACATGCAAGGCCTGGGACTGGTACAGTGTCTGCCCCGTTCGAAGCATATATCGGATTACGAGCAACTAGTCTCTTTAGTATCGGATAATCATGACCAACTCATATTATTCCGACAGTTGCAACCTTATATAGAGAACCAGTTATGTATCCCTGCGCGATCATCAACTCCATATGACTGGAGTGACACTTCTGTCTTGACATCACACCCAACACACTACGATTCTCAATATACCCAACATTGGCGTACACAGAACCGGTTAAAGCCCTGGACGACCTCAACCAAAGTATATTGATTGTCGTATGTATTAGCGGTGCAAGTCTCAGGTTAAGACCAAATACACCTACCCTGATTTCAGACTTCCATAGACACATAGTCATACTACCAATGGAACTCCGAGGGGGTCTTATCCAGAGCGAAGCTATTTCCCGTACCATCGGTAAAACACAACCTCCTATTACACTTGCGTGAGTATCCTATACCCAAATATATGAGTACTATGCTGTTGTGCCCTCACAACGCGCACAAGTGTAATACTAGTCTTTTACGCATTCATCGATGTCCAATCTCAATAATGCTCTGACTAGGGATATTTAGTGATTTATCCTTCGTGGATTGATACTGTCTCATATCATTCTCAATCCATGAACAAATCACATGGACCTCTCATCATTTATACATCAAGGTGATCTAATCACAAATGATAAGAGTGCAATCTCATTTGTCACATAGTTAATTTGTACAACAACACCGTGATCTGTATAAATAGTGACGCTATGGGTCATAATTGTCCAACAATCTCCCACATGGCCTATAGGCAGTCACTCGAGTGCTTGACACCCGAACTATGTACAGTTGGCTCAATTGGTGATGAAATACTTTCGTCAGCGGATTTACATGATTATCGTCTGATGCGATTTATTCGATCATCACATCGCCACGATGTATGATCCGAACGAATCAGATGAATATCGAAGTATATATCTGGATGGTCGATGAGACCGTTAATTCTTTAACATGTGCTCAAGCCTAGCTTAGCTGCTAACAGAATTACATCTAATCTAATTAGATTTGTTTATCGACCCAGAAGGCTTCTTTTGCCGCTTCAGCTGCAGCAATAACCCACATTTGTGGTTTATTCGGTAACAGTATCTCGCTTGGAAGATCTCCAGCTTACTGTTCTGTTATTCAAACTGTATAGTACCATTTTGCGACTTATAGTCATCTTTATCGGTTTAGGAAACTTGCTACAGTGATCCCAGTCACTTCAAGTTCTCTTTCTCCACAGATTAAGACAGCATCCTTATATCTCTCAGATACTAACGGATGTTGTTAACATCAATCCAGTGACTATCACTCGGATTGGCCTGTTTGTAAATCCATATGCTCAAAGCGTATGCGACACCAGGTCGCGTACATTTTTCAATGTACGAGTTCTCAGAGAGTTTTAACAACTTAATTTATCTCAGTAGATCTTTATTCCTTGAATAAAGGTTGTTTCTCCCAAGAATTCCACGGAGAATTTTCTCGAAAGCCAAGCTTTCACCGATTGTAATTATGGGAATATCATTTCCAAGAAATGACGTATTATTGTGGGACACAGAAACTGGACGACGCATGTTGTCCTAGGCTTAAGGCCTAGTTGGGAGTACGGAGTAGCCCGCGGGGGACTAAACCGGAGAATAATGGAGTCGCCACCCGGTGTGAACCAGGAAAATGAGATTTAAGGCCGCACTCACCCCTCGCAAGGGAAGACCTCAAACCGTTGGGTTCGGAATGGTCCCTTACTTATGTCACTTGTAATGAAAGGATTTGTGTAATAATTTAATCAAGCTTAAGTAACACTTATTTCGAAGAGTATCATGCTTCTAAATCCATATGCACAAAAATGAAACTTACACCTAAATTTGCATATATTCACATCTAAGATTGCATGCTTGAAAGTACATCAAAGTAGCAACGAACATACAACTTCATTGGCATATTGTATTCATGGAAACACAATTACACATAAAGGCGAATCAAATAATGGCGAACATGTGATTTCATAGACATATCATAAACAAATAGTCATTACATGTCCATGCACAAATAAAAGAGTCAACTAAGTACATAATGTAAAAATACACTTAAGGATACAATTAGGCATTAAACTAAGCATGTTATGACGTGGTGCAAAAGAAGATAACTAATATGGACACAAACACACATGTGAGCACTTTTCCAAGTGGTACGTGGAATTGTATCGCAAGTACAAACCGCATTACCGTCCATTCGGAATCGGCTACGAAATTTATGTCTGGGTTTCCATCCAATATACTACAAGAAATAATACTCAAATGCTATCATAATATGGATATATGAATTATACTACGTTAAGCCAAGACTAAGGTAAATGATGCATCCAATATATGAAAGACGCGGCGAATATCGTGGTAAAGGTAGCCTTTTAGGCTTTTTCTTCCCCCAAATGGAGAACCTTTTTAGTCCAACACAATAAGCCCATGTGCTTTCCATTACAATGCGTACAAAGACAAAGATAACTATATGAAACTTCGTATACCCGATTGAACAGATCTTATATTCAACCAAATATACATCAACCGGTGCGGCAAAGCATCGTGGTAAAGGATTTTAACCCCTCCAAATAGGGGACCTTTAATCCGACTTACTAAGCCCATGCGCTCGATTGCATCATGCATACAAAGAATAAAGACAATAACATCAAACTTATTATGCCCGATTGAACATATCTTACATCCAACCGAACACACATCAACCGGCGCGGCAAAGCATCGTGGTGGTAAAGGGTTTTAACCCCTCCAAATAGGGGACCTTTAATCCGACTTACTAAGCCCATGCGCTCGATTGCATCATGCATACAAAGAATAAAGACAATAACATCAAACTTAGTATGCCCGATTGAACATATCTTACATCCAACCGAACACACATCAACCGGCGCGGCAAAGCATCGTGGTAAAGGGTTTTAACCCCTCCAAATAGAGGACCTTTAATCTGACTTACTAAGCCCATGCGCTCGATTGCACCATGCATAAACAAGTAACATGCGGAATTCAAATGATGAAAAATAAACAAATCAAAGCAATATAAAATAAAAGAAGGTGCCGTTTACTCAAGCGGTACGTGGAGTTTTATCCTGAGTACAGATCATACTACCGTCCATTCGGAATCGGCTATGAAATTATGTCCGGTTTCCATCCGATATACCGCGAGAGTTGACATATCTTTCATTTTATTCCAAGGCCACAACATACAATATTTCATAATACATGCATATTTATCTACTCAAGGGCCACAACATGCATTTTAACATAACAATCATGCGAACAATACTCAATAAATAATGAAAATAAAACAGAAAACGAATGTGGAAAATACCCTCAGGTCTAACCTTTTTTGCCGACTTTCGGACTTGCGTTTCACGGAGATCGGAAGGGTTAAGGCGCCTCAACTTCTCCAGTTCACTGGTTTAGCGTCTAAGCTCACTGTTTTGATGTTTTTCTTACTGTTTTACCTCCGTTTTGCTGCCGTTTTCTTTGTATTTCTGCTCACTGTTTCAGGTCACTGCTTTGGCATTTTAGTGGACTGTTTTGGCGATTTTTGGAGGCTAGGGGCTGTTGTTTTGGAAGGGTTCCAGGGGCAGTTTTTAGGGTCTAATATGTTGTAATTTTAGGTGTAATATGCGGCTGAACTGGGCTGATTTTTTGGGTGTTTATACGGCAGTGAGAGGGGCTTATGGTGAGAATTTGTGAGCTGTGAATTGCGCCTGATGGGCTGTCAACGTGGGGCGTGAAGCTGTTCAATTAGCGTGTTGATTTAAGGGATGATGGGCGTGAGTTTTGTTTTGTGAGGGGCCTGGCGTGAGGGACGTGATGTAATGTAGTCAAGGGGCTGGTGCGTGAGTGAAAACAAGAGAGGCGTGGTGGAGATGCAGGGGAGTTGGACGCATGTCTTACATTGAGTGTAGGTTGTGTGTCCTTTGTGAGTGTCGAAGGCTGTGAAGGTTGTGAAGGTTAGTGGGGGCGTGTTATGTGTAGGGTCAAAGAGAGGGCTGCGTTAATCTAAGGTTAATTTGTGGTGAAGGGTACGACAATATGAGGGCAATTTATGGAGGCTTCGGGCGTATGGGCTCTTGATATCTCTTGTGATTTGTGTATGTGCCAGTTTGTTTCTAGGTTTTTTGTGTTATTGCCGGGAGTCTAGAGGAATGGGGTTGGTTTGTTTAGTGTTTTTGTGATTTTTTTTGTGTTATTGCCGTTGGGAGTCTTGTCCTAGGGTTGATTAGTGTGTGTTTTATAGTTGTCCATTAGGGTTTGCATGGATATGGATTTGTAATATCTAATTAGTCTCACAAAAGGAAAATATATATTTGATTGGGGGACAAATTTTGGTGAATTAGAAAGGTTGAATATTTGATTTGTTTAGATTAGGAATACAATATATTTAATTTGTTATGATTGATTTTAATTAGGCATTTAATTGTTAATTAGGTGAGTAAGTATTTTAAATTGGTGAGTGATTTATAAAATTAGGAAGTGATTTATTTTAATTTTGGTAGTAGGTTAATTAGATTTAATTTAATTTAATTTGTTTTAATTTAATTTAAATTGGAATTTAATTTGTGTTGGATTTTAATTTAATTTCATTTTATTTTAATTTTCTTTAAATTAGTTAACTTTAATTTAATTTAATTTAATTTGTGACATGTATTTTAAAGGTTTTAATTATTTTGGATTGGGCTTGGGTGAGATGGGCTTGGATGTGGGGTTTTGGGCCAAGGTTAAGTGTTTGCGGGTTTTTTAGGACAAGAATAATTTTTTAAAAAGGACAGCCAACAAGTAACCCGAAGCTAAACCAGGAACGTAATCTGATTATGAGTCAATTCTTGACTCCTCCCTTCCGACATCCGTTTCCCGCGGCTTCCGCGACTTAAAAGGTAGTGCCTCCAATTGAGACTCATCATCGGGTTTCACATGCAAAAATACAATGCCTACAGTCGCCCCCACTTTGATCGGACTTGTGCAGTGTGTGACAGTGACAATCCTATCAAAGTACATGCAATGCATTTTCACTTACCTAGGTCGCCAGCTGTCTCCTGGTTTGCCTGTTGTGTTGAGTTGAGTTGATCTGGTTTTACCATTTTCGGTATGCTAAACCTCATTTCCGAGGCGTTGCTGAAGTGATGTCTATCCATTTTCGAACTGTGCTCCATTTTTGGAGTGTCATTTTCGTTGACTAATGAGATAATGGTCCATTTTCGAATCGTGCTCCATTTTCGGAGTGCCATTTTCGGCGAGATGAGATAATGGTCCATTTTCGAATCGTGCTCCATTTTCGGAGTGCCATTTTTGGCGAGATGAGATAATGGTCCATTTCGAACCGTGCTCCATTTTCGGAGTGCCATTTTCGGCGAGATGTGATAATGGTCCATTTCTGAACCGTTGCTCCTTTTTCAGAGTGCCATTTTCGGCGAGTTGAGATAATGGTCCATTTCGAACCGTGCTCCATTTTCGGAGTGCCATTTTCGGTGAGATGAGATAATGGTCCATTTCGAACCGTGCTCCATTTTCAGAGTACCATTTTCGGCGAGAGTGGTAATGGTCCATTTCCGAACCGTTGCTCCATTTTCAGAGTGCCATTTTCGGCGAGATGATGAGATGATGGTCCATTTCCGAACCATTGCTGATGAGAGATAGTCCATTTCTGAACCATGCCTGATATGAGAGTGGTCCATTTCCGAACCGTTACTGATATGAGAGTGGTCCATTTTCGAATCGTTGCTGATGAGAGATAGTCCGTTTCCGAACCAATACTGATATGAGAGTGGCCCATTTCCGAACTGTTACTGATATGAGAGTGGTCCATTTTCGAACCGTTGCTGATGAGAGATAGTCCATTTCCGAACCATTTCTGATGAGAGATAGTCCATTTCTGAACCATTACTGATATGAGAGTGGTCCATTTCCGAACCGTTACTGATAAGAGAGTGGTCCATTTCCTAACCATTACTGATATGAGAGTGGTCCATTTCCGAACCGTTGCTGATGAGAGATAGTCCATTTCCGAACCATTACTGATATGAGAGTGGTCCATTTCCGAACCGTTGCTGATAAGAGAGTGGTCAATTTACGAACAATTACTGATATGAGAGTGGTCCATTTCCGAACCGTTGCTGATGAGAGATAGTCCATTTCCGAACCATTACTGATATGAGAGTGGTCCATTTCCGAACCGTTGCTGATAAGAGAGTGGTCCATTTCCGAACCATTACTGATATGAGAGTGGTCCATTTCCGAACCGTTACTGATATGAGAGTGGTCCATTTTCGAACCGTTGCTGATGAGAGAGTGGTCCATTTCCGAACCGTTGCTGATGAGAGATAGTCCATTTCCGAACCTTGTTCCATTCTCGGGTTACCATTCTTGGCTTGTTCATTCTCGAACCTTACTCCATTCTTGGATTGCCATTCTCGGCTTGTTCATTCCCGAACTGTATTTCCATTCTTGGAGTGCCATTCCCAGCTTGTTCATTCTCGAACCGTGTTTCCATTCTTGGAGTACCATTCCCGGCTTGTTCATTCCCGAACTCTGTTTCCATTCTTGGAGTGCCATTCCCGGCTTGTTCATTCTCGAACTGTGTTTCCATTCTTGGAGTGCCATTCCCGGCTAAACTGATACTGATAAAGGAGTGGGCTTTGCCCCCAGAGTGCCATACCTGGCAAGACTGATTCTGATAATGACGTGGGCCTCGCCCCCCAGAGTGATGCTGATATGGGCCTCGCCCCTAGGGTGCCATACCCGGCAAGACTGATTCTGAACTAAAGTGGGCCTTGCCCCCAGAGCGCCATACCCGGCAGAACTGATACTTAACCATGTGGGCCTCGCCCCCAGAGTGCCATACCCGACAAGACTGATTCTGATGATGATGTGGGCCTCGCCCTCAGAGTGCCATACCCGGCAAAACTGATGCTGATAATGATGTGGGTCTCACCCCAAACTGGTACTGATGTGGGCTTTGCCCCCAGATTGATGCTGATGTGGGCATTGCCCTCAAACTGATGTGGGCCTCGCCCTAACACTGTTACTGATGTGGGCCACGCCCCAAACTGGTACTGATATGGGCCTTGCCCCCAGACTGATACTTATATGGGCCTCGCCCCAATACCGAAAATGATGTGGGCCTCGCCCCTAGACTGAAACTAATGTGGGCCTCACCCCAAACTGATATGGGCCTCGCCCTAAACTGATACTAATGTGGGCCTCGCCCCCAGATTGATATGGGCCTTGCCCAAACTGATACTGCTGATATGGGCCTCGCCCATGCAATTCATTACTGAAGACTGCTGACATTGTATTGTTGCTTCTTCTGGTTGGCTTGCATTCGACGCTTTCTCTTTTTTATTTTTTTTGAAACCTGTTATTACAAAACAGAACAAACACAAAAAGGATGCAAATATGTTACGTGTATGCATGCATGCATGATTGAGTTTCCTATCCCGTTAGGTTAGGTCTTTTGCCGGTACTCTTGGTGGCTGCTCGGTCTTTTGACAAGTCTGCCTTATTCCCTAACCAACGGGTATCTGTGATGGCTTTCAAGATAAAAGGGGGTTAACATGGTGCGTGTATGCATGAGGTGAATGAGATGCATGTGATACAAGGAATATATCAACTCATTAAAATTCTCACACAAATCGGCCCATCATCATTTTAGAAGCTTTTGGGCTAACTGTCATAGAAGTGAACTCGTCCCAGTTTAAATGGCCCAACAAGTTCACATCTCATGGCAAGAAGTCCAACCGTATCCAAATAATAATGTTCCTACAAAAGTATAAAAGAAAGATAATGCAAACATAAAACAATGATTTCTACAGAATGGCCCATCAACATTTTAGAAGCTTTGGGCCTAGTGGTCATAAGGTACGAACTCGCCCCAGTTTAAATGTCCCAGCAAGTTCGCATTTCCGACAATAGTCCAACTGCATCTAAATGAGGATGGTCCACAAGCACATACTCAATGAAATAATTGTTACTTTAACCATACAACCCCGATCTATGGGTGGGTTCGCAAGAGTGTAGACAAAGGCTCTCACCGGCGAAGGATGGCCCACAACTAGGTCTCCTCAATCAAGGGTTAGAGCGACCAAGTGAGTGCACCCTTTTTTATACACTAAGGTACGTGCCAATGAGCTATGGTGTGTGACTGACTGTCAAATGGATTTCCCGTTGTAGATTCCCCAGAGGGAGGGTGGAGCGAGGCTCACTTAAATACCCAAGCCTCTTAGGCTCTTATCGCTTGGTGTCTGGAATAAACAACGAGTCCTCCAAATTAGTCCATCACAATAGGCTACGAGTAGATGGCTATCTAGGTGCCTTCATAGCTTTTCCTTCTAGAAAGGTAGTGAGTGAAGGAAGACACCAAACCTTTACCTATCCTCAAAATGCCTTTGATTAAACCCTCATTTTATCCACTATAGACACGGTCAATTAGAACATAAATCCAAACATTACAAGACAATATTTCGGGGCCAATTCTCTATCCCAGTGGAGTCGCCAGACTATGGGACACAGAAACTGGACGACGCATGCTGTCCTAGGCTTAAGGCCTAGTTGGGAGTACGGAGTAGCCCGCGGGGGACTAAACCGGAGAATAATGGAGTCGCCACCCGGTGTGAACCGGGAAAATGAGATTTAAGGCCGCACTCACCCCTCGCAAGGGAAGACCTCAAACCGTTGGGTTCAGAATGGTCCCTTACTTATGTCACTTGTAATGAAAGGATTTGTGTAATAATTTAATCAAGCTTAAGTAACACTTATTTCCAAGAGTATCATGCTTCTAATCCATATGCACAAAAATGAAACTTACACCTAAATTTGCATATATTTCACATCTAAGATTGCATGCTTGAAAGTACATCAAAGTAGCAACGAACATACAACTTCATTGGCATATTGTATTCATGGAAACACAAGCACACACTAACCACACAAGCACACATAAAGGCGAATCAAATAATGGCGAACATGTGATTTCATAGACATATCATAAACAAATAGCCATTACATGTCCATGCACAAATAAAAGAGTCAACTAAGTACATAATGCAAAAAGACACTTAAGTGTTGAGTTTCAATCAAGTCCCAAGAATCATCAATCATGCATAAAACGAGTTGAATACAACCAAGGAGTAAGGCGGAATACATACTCACATTGATGGGTTTGATGCTAGGAAGAACAAGACCCATTTTCCTCCTCCATGAAGCTGGGTTTTTGACTCATGTGAACTGCTGGACTGCTCGGTTTTGGGCTATGAAATTCCTCCAAGATTCGGCCATGGGAGACTCCATGGAAGCTCCAAGCTTCAAGCTCCAAAAATGGATTCCAAGCTCATAAATTCGTTTCCCTATCACCTATGTGTAACCCAAGGTGTGTGTGCTAGCACTTGTTCATCTTCTTTGCTTCTCACAAATTCGGTCTAACCAAAAATTAAAGAAGAAATCGGCAGTGAGCCGTGAGAGGGAGAAGAGAGAAAGAGAGGGAAAATGGTTTCTACAAGAAACCGTAAATGAGAGAGAGAATTATGTGTAAAGAAAAATGTAATTTTGGTTTATATATTTTCCAAAAATAAAATAAACCATATACAACTTTTCAATTTTCCAAAATACCAAAAGTCAAAAGCCAAAAGCAAAAAAGCATTTAAAGCTTTTCAACTACCACATCAATCACTCAAATCAAATGACAACTTGTCACATCACTCAAAGTGACATTTGATTTGACGCTTGATGTGACTAGCGATTTGACGCTCGATTTGACTTGCGTGCCGCACTCGAATTCGAAATGCGAATGCGCTCGCAAATAATTCCGGGTTCGGTTCGTTAATTCCAAATTAACGAATTTTCCGTCGCGTCGTAATTAAATGATTACGCCTAGCGAATTCACTATTCACGTCGCTAACGAATTAATTCTAAATTAATTCGTTCGCCCGAATTAAACTCTAATTTTAATTTCGCGTCGAAATCCAATTTCTAATAATATATCAAATATATTATTTTATCGATTAATTCCAAATTAATCGTTCTCTCTCTTTAATTAATATTTTATCCCAGATAAAATATCTCCGTAATTAATCCCAGATTAATTTTCTCTCTCATCCAATTAATCCCAGATTAATTAAAGTGCGAGTCATACATCATCGGTGAATCTTCAGGAAGCGACCCATGAGATCTCCGGATATGTTGGCAGTAAATACGGTCGTCGGATTATCCGAACACGTAAGTACCTCGTACTACGTTTATACCGATTTACAAGACAAGGTTGGCTTCTAGCAAAGCGCCATGCCTACCCAATTCTCCAGAAATATTCTTACAGGAATATATAGATCTGTATCAAGCGTAGTATACCGTAGTATTGTGCATATCGGCCCAGTATCGGATAGTCACGTGCTAGGGCTGGGGCTGGATAAGTGTCTGCTCCGTCCGAAGCACATGTCGGATGTCTGGTAACTAGTCTCTATAATCGGATATGCATGACCTAGTTATAATATCCCGATGGTTGCGCAACACTCAAGAGCACTAGTACCGTATCCTGCGTGACATCATCTCCAATATGACTGAAGTGATACTTCCGTCTTGACATCACACCCAATACACTACGAAACCCAGAAGTGGTGTACGCAGAACCGGTTAAAGCCCTGTACCACCAAGACCAAAGTCTATCGATTATCGTAAGTATTAGCGATGTAAGACTCAGGTTAAGACCATACACACCTACCCTGATTTCGGCCTCCCATAGACACATAGTCATAATACCAATGGGATTTCGAAGGGTCTATCCAGAGCGAAGCTGTTTCCCGTACCATCGGTGAAACACGACCTCCTATCGCACTTGCATAAGTATCCAATACTTAAATATATGAGAACTATGCCGTCGTGCCCTCACAACGCGCACAAGTGCAATACTAGCCTATTCCGCATTATCGATGTCGTGTCTCGATAATACTCCGGTTAGGGATATTTAATGATTAATCCTTCGTGGACTGATATTGTCTCATATCATTCTCAATCCAGGAACTAATCATATGGACCTCTCTTCATTTATATATCTATGGTGATCTAATCACAAATGATGAGAGTGCAATTTCCTTGTCACATAGTTAATTTGCTACAACAACACAATGATCTGTGCAAATAGTGACGCTATGGGTCATTTTGTCCAACAATCTCCTACTTGGCACATAGCCAGTCACTCAAGTGTCCCACACCCGAACTATGTACGGTTCGCTCAAATTGCTGAGGAAAGTTTTCGTCAGCGGATTTGCTTAATGATCGTCTGACGCGATTTACACGATCATCACATCGCCACGATGTATGATCCGAACGAATCAGATGATATAGAAGTATATATCTGGATCGTCGATGAGACCTTTAATTCCTTAGCCTGTGCTGACGCCTAGCTCAGCTGCTAAAAGAACTATATCTAATCTAATTAGATTTATTTTCGATCCAAATGGCTTCTATTGCTGCCTCAGCTGCAGCAATAATCCGCATTTGTTGTTTATTCGGCAACAGTTATCTTGCTCGGAATATTTCCAGCTCACTGTCCCGTTATTCAAACTTTATAGTACCGTAGTATTAATTGTTTGGAAACTTGCAGCGGTGATCCCAGTCACTTCAAGTTGTCCTTCTCTATAGTTTAAGACAACATCTTTAGTTCTCTCAGATACTAACAGATGTTCTTAATCTTCAATCCAGTGACTATCACTTGGATTGACCCGATTGTGACTCCATATGCTCGAAGCGTATGAGACACCAATACAAGTACATTTTAAATGTACAATTTCCAGAGAGTGTTAACCAACTCCAAATCTATCCCAGTAGATCTTTATTCCTCGAATAAAGGTTGTTACTCCCCAGAATTCTACGGAGAATTTCTATTGAAAGCCAAGCTTTCATCAATTGCTATATGGGAATTTCACTGTCAGTGCGCTCTCCCACTAACCTCCTTATATACACAAGAATTATTTCGTTTTGAGTCAAATCATAAACCATTATGATTATTTCAAAACGTCAGTTCCAAGAACCTTATGCTCGTTTCAATCCAAACATGGATCGAATAACCCGCAAACCTCATTTGTTGGTTATATAAAATCGTCAAAATGTTATAAACATTCTCCAAAAGTTTCCTTTTCAGGAAAGCGATTTTGATTTATAACTGACACATTTCATAAATGAAATACGCAGTTATCAACAAGCATCTTCAAAATGGACTTACCATTGCAACAGGTAAAAGGTTGAACCGTTATTAACACAATGTTGATAACGATACATTTCTGTCAAAAGCCCAGCTTTGTACGTTTGGTAGTTGCCTTCCATGTATGTCTTCCTTGAAGACGTTTAATGTACCAATAGGCACAATGCCTTGTGGTACAACAACTAGTATCAAAATAGTTGTTATACATGGAATCCATTTCGGATTCCTGACACTTTGTCATAATAGGGAGTCGATACCTTGTATCACTACCTCATACGTATCAGTTGGTGTACCTTAAAAGATTAACATCTTTATGAGGTGAGATCAGAAACCCATACTCAGGTTGTTTTCTGACTCTCTCTGATCTACGCGGTTTCTTGTGTATTTGAAGATTAATGGTATAGATTCATCATAGATGAACTATTTGTGTTCCATTAAGGACTTCGTGCCTTGAACAGTATTACTCCGATTTTCATCGAGTATCACTATCCTCCCACTGACCACTGCATATCGGTATTCCTCTCAGGAAAAACCGCATGGTGAACAACAATCACATTGTTCTTGTTGGTTTCTATTCTGGTCCCGGATCGATTATAAGCATGAAAAACATTACGAATACATATCGACGAAGTTGCAGAATACTCACATCGATCGGTTGAGACGATTTGGAGACGAATGGAGCCAAAAAGCCCACTGCCTTTCACGCCTGAACTGACCAGTCCACTGCCTCGATAAACAGAAATTTGAGATGCAAAACGGAGCTCCAAGCTTCGTTGGATGGATCCCGGCTCATGGGTGAACCTCCCTACCACCTTCGCAAGACTCGTAAGTGTGCTAGCACTTGAATTTTCACCATGAAAATCCACTCTTGCTTCCCTTGAAGCTCACGGTTTTTCCTTGAAAAACCAGTGAGTGTTTCAGCCCCTTTGGGCGTGAGTTGGAAGAAAGAAAATGAGAGAGAGAGAGTTGTTGGTTTGGTTTCCAAATTTGTGTATTATATACACTCATTTGAATTTCACAAGCATTTCCTGTGAATTTGGCTTTATAAAGTCAAATAAATAAAAGCCAACAACTATTCCAACAACTTACATCAACTATTCATTTCACTTTATAAAAGTGACATAAGTCTTTCAATCAATCAATCACATCAATCAATCACATCACTCAAAGTGACATTTGATTTGACGCTTGATGTGACGAATGATTTGACGCTTGATGTGACTTGCGTCGCCGCACTCGAATTCGAAATACGAATGCGCTCGCAATCATACTCGGGCTCGGGTTCGCTAATTCCAAATTAACGAACTTTCCGTTGCGTCGTAATTAGATGATTACGCCTAGCGAATTCACTATTCACGTCGCTAACAAATTAATTCTAAATTAATTCGTTCGCCCGAATTAAAATCTATTTTAATTCTGCGTCGAAATCCAATTTCGTTTAATATATCGAATATATTAATTTATCGATTAATTCTAAATTAATCGTTATCTATCTCTAAACGATATTTTATCCTAGATAAAATATCTCGGTAATTAATCCTAGATTAATTTTCTCTCTCTTCTATATAATCCAGATTATATAAGAGTGCGAGTTGTGCGTCATCGGTGGATTATTGGGAAGCGACCCATGAGATCCCCGGATAATTCGGCAGTAAATACGGTCGTCGGAATATCCGAATCACGTACGTACCAAGTACTACGTTCTACCGATTTACGAGACAAGATCGGCTTCTAGCAAAGCACGAAGTCTACCAATTCTCCGGTCATATTCTCTAAGAATATTTAAGATCTATATCAGGCGTAGTATACCAAGTATCGGGTATATCGGCCCAGTATCGGATAGTCACGTGCTAGGGCTGGGGCTGGATAAGTGTCTGCCCCGTCCGAAGCACATATCGGATGTCAGGTAACTATTCTCTATAATCGGATATACATGACCTTGTCATAATATCCCGATGGCCGGCCAGCACTTAAGAGCACTAATACCGTATCTGCGTGACATCATCTCCACTATGACTGGAGTGATACTTCCGTCTTGACATTACACCCAATACTCTACGATTCTCAATATACCCAGCATTGGCGTGCACAGAACGGTTAGAGTCCTAGACGACCTCAACAAAAGTATACTGATTTCGTAAGCATTAGCGGTGCAAGTCTCAGGTTAAGACCATACACACCTACCATGATGTCGGACTCCCAGAGACACATAGTCATAATACCAATGGGATTCCGAGGGGTCTATCCAGAGCGAAGCTGTTTCCCGTACCATCGGTGAAACACAACCTCCTATCTCACTTGCATGAGTATCCAATACCCAAATATATGAGAACTATGCCGTTGTGCCCTCACAACGCGCACAAGTGCAATACTAGCCTATTCCGCATTATCGATGTCCAGTCTCGATAATACTGCAGCTAGGGATATTTAATGATTAATCCTTCGTGGACTGATACTGTCTCATATCATCTCAATCCAGGAACTAATCATAGGGACCTCTCTTCATTTATACATCTATGGTGATCTAATCACAAATGATGAGAGTGCAATTTCCTTGTCACATAGTTAATTTGTACAACAACACTATGATCTGTACAAATAGTGACGCTATGGGTCATGTTATCAAACAATCTCCCACTTGGCACATAGCCAGTCACTCAAATGTCGAACACCCGAACTATGTACGGTTCGCTCAAATTGCTGAGAAAAGGTTTTCGTCAGCGGATTTCCATGATTATCGTCTGACGCGATTTATACGATCATCACATCGCCACGATGTATGATCCGAACGAATCAGATGATATAGTAGTATATATCTGGATCGTCGATGAGACCTTTAATTCTTTAGCCTTGTGCTGACGCCTAGCTGAGCTGCTAACAGAACTATATCTAATCTAATTAGATTTATTATCGACCCAAATGGCTTCTATTGCTGCCTCAGCTGCAGCAATAATCCGCATTTGTTGTTTCTTCGGCAACAGTATCTTGCTCGGAAGATTTCCAGCTCATTGTCCCGTTTTTCAAACTTTATAGTACCGCAATATTTAACTGTTTGGAAACTTGCGGTAGTGATCCCAGTCACTTCAAGTTCTTCTTCTCCATAGTTTAAGACAGCATCTTTAGTTCTCTAAGATACTAACAGATGTCCTTAACTTCAATCCAGTGACTATCACTTGGATTGACCCGATTGTGACTCCATATGCTCAAAACGTATGAGACACCATATCAAGTACATTTTAAATGTACAATTCCCAGAGAGTGTTAACAACTCCAAATCTATCCCAGTAGATCTTTATTCCTTGAATAAAGGTTGTTACTCTCCAGAATTCTACGGAGAATTTCTATGAAAGCCAAGCTTCACCAATTGCTTTATGGGAATTTCCTTGTCAGTGCGCTCCCACTAACCTCCTTATATACACAAGAATCATTTCGTTTTAAATCAAATCATTAACCATTATTATTTCAAACGACAGTTCCAAGAACTTTATGCTTGCTTCAATCCAAACATGGATCGAATAACCCGCAAACCTTGTGTCGGTTTTATACAAAATCGTCAGGATGTTGTAAGCATCCTCCAAGGGTCCTTTTCAGGAAAGTGATTTTGATCATTAACTGACAAATTTCATAAATGAAATATGCAGTATCTCAAGCATCTTCAAAATGGATTTACCATGGCAACAGGTAAAAGGTTGAACCGTAATCAACACAATGTTGATAACGATACCTTTCCGTCAAAAGCCTAGCTTTGTACGTTGGTATGTTGCCATCCATGTATGTCTTCCTTGAAGACATTTATTGTACCAATAGGCACAATGCCTTGTGGTACAACAACTAGTATCCAAACATAGTTGTTATACATGGAATCCATTTCGGACTCATGGCACTTTGCCATAATAGGGAGTCGATACCTTGTATCACTTCCTCGTACGTAGTCGGTTGGTATACCTCCATAAGATTTACATCTTTAAGGGGTTACATCAGAAACCCATACCCCAGGTGTTTCCTGATTCTCTCCGATCTACGCGGTTCTTGTGTATTCGAAGATTAATGGTACAGATTCATCATTGATGAACTGTTTGTGTTCCATTAAGGACTTCGTGCCTCGAATAGTATTACTCCGATTTTCATCGAGTATCATTATCCTCCCACTGACCACTGCATATCGGTGTTCCTCTTAGGAAAACTGCATGGTGAGCAACAATTATATTGTTCTCATGTGAGAGATATATACTACTATTATGGTTTTCCCAAGGATAACCTATATTTGGCACTTATCCAATTTGGGTTTAGTTTGGTATCATCCAAACGTTATGCCTGACATACCCAAATTATTAGGAATGATAAACTCTGTTTCTTTCCTGTTCATATCCTATATGATATCTGTCAAACAGATTTATATGGAACCTTATGCTAAATAAGTTTTGCACTGTTAATACATATCCTATTGAAGGAAATGATAGCTCAGAGCGACTCGTGATAAACCTTATCATGTCCAACAAAATTCGGTTTTCGTTCGGACACACCGTCTAACTGACGTGTCTCGGGAGGAGTCCTCATCTGAAAGAATACTATACTCTTTCATGTATGTTTGAAAC
>SKCR01025100.1:0-18173 GCA_019454045.1 Zanthoxylum bungeanum
TTATTGCATGAGAGTCGTTTGAGGCATGATGTGATTGTTGGATGAGCGGGATATGTGTTTCCCTTTTGTGGTATATCGGATGGAAACCCGGACGTAAATTCCGTAGCCGATTCCGAATGGACGGTAGTATGGTCTGCACTCGGGATACAACGCCACGTACCACTTAAGATACGCGTATCTCGTCTCATCCAAATTTGTATTCGAGCATGTCATAGTGCTAGGTCGTTTATTTATTATTTTAAGCATGATTTAATTTAGTCTTGTTATTTAATTTTCAAAGCATGATTGTGTTATTTAGGCATGTTGTTTCTTCATTCTTTATGCATGATGTTTCGTTTATTTTATGTTTATGTTTAATTAGTTATTTGTTTACTTTAGTTTAATGGTTCAATATGCTCGTTGTGCTATATTGCGTGGAGTTATTTGGATGAAAGCATGTTAGATCTAAGTACCCTTGAGCATGATTATTGAGTAGACTTGGTTGATTAATTGCACAAATTATATCATCAAAAGTGACATAAGTAAGGGACCATTCCGAACCCAACGGTTTGAGGTCTTCCCTTGCGAGGGGTGAGTGCGGCCTTAAATCTTTGTCCCGGTTCACACCGGGTGGCGACTCAATGTTATTTCGTACTCCCAACTAGGCTGCGAGCCTAGAACAGTGTCGCCCAGTTTCTGTGTCCCACACTTGGAAAGCTTGAAGGGAGCCTTGAAGGTCGGAAGGCTATGGACCCATCTAAGGATCCAAGACACCCCGGACTACGCCACCGCTCTGGAGGTGGCCCGAAAATTCGTTTTGTTAGAGAACGAAGAGAAAGTATCCCGAAAAGGGAACACCATCAGAGAAAGAACCGCAAGGGAGGGTGCCCCCCGCTGAACAGAAAGAGAATCCAGAAAACCACACCCGAAGCACAAAGAATTCATGCCACTGCACCGGGACAATCAAGAGAGAAGGGCACCGACCCAAGTAAATCATGTGGTCGGGGAAGATGCATACATTCCCCTAAAGAAACCACTAGGGCAAATTGTCATGGAGATCCAGGGGAAAGGTCTCTTAGTGGAACCCGACCAAAGGAGATTCTCCCCGGACAAAAGAAACCAAAAGGCTTATTGTGTACACCACAACTCCAAAGGACATGCAACAGACGGATGTAAAGATCTGCGAGAACAAATGGAAGGTCTAGCACGAAACGGGTATCTCAACAAGTACATTGACCATGAGGTCATGACAGCCAGACAAAGAGCACGTGGTCGCCAGATCAATATCATCGCAGGAGGAAGAACACTGGCCGGAAACTCTAACCGGTCAAGGAAAGATTACAGCAGAACCCGATGACCAGATGTCTTAGAAACAGAGCAGGTCTCAGGGCTACAGGGAGGCCGGTCGGTACCGATAATGTTCACTGATAAGGATACCCGAGGAGTAAGTTTCCCTCATGACGATGCATTGATAATCAAGGCAGTCATCAGCGGGTCGGAGGTAGACAAAATCCTAGTAGACCCCGGGAGCGCAGTCGACATAATTTCCAGAGAAGCACTGGACGACCTCAGGGTGGAATATGCAACCCTGACCAATGATAGCACTCCCTTATACGGTTTCGGAGGATCAGCCGTCAACAGTTGGCGCCGTCTGTGGGAAACTCAACAAAAAGCAGCTCGCGTAGTAAGACGATGGCAGAAGATGGAAATCACCGATCGTCAGGGATTTCACCAGATAGTTCGGGAAATCCAGGATAAAGGTTTGTTGGCCGAGCCTAATTTGAGGAGGTTCCCGATTGAGGAGGGAAATAGTAGGACATACTGTATCTACCATGACGTAAGGGGACATGCCACGAATGGGTGCAGAGACCTGCAGGAGCAGGTGGAAGACTTGGTGAAAGAAGGCCATCTCAGTGTGTACATAGACCATTCGGCTTTTGAGGTCAACCAAATTGATAGCGGAAGTCATCCGCTCGGATGCGTGGAATGCTGAGATGCAGAAAGGATGTATTAAGAAGAGCATTGCTTGTAGTGACCCTCGTAGAGTTGCAAGAAAGGCAACGGATCCCCAAAAAGGTGAGTAAAACCTCTTCTGACTTAGGTTGACATTTGATTATGCTTGTTTGTTATGGCTCACACAATGGTTTTGATATTTGTTTTACGGCTCGGGTCTGCTCTTGTACCGCCGAGACCGATGTCTCTTTCCGGCTCGGGTCTGCTCTTGTACCGCCGAGACCGATGTTTCTTTCCGGCTCGGGTCTGCTCTTATACCGCCGAGACCGATGTTTATTTCCGGCTCGGGTCTGCTCTTGTACCGCCGAGACCGATGTTTCTTTCCGGCTCGGGTCTGCTCTTGTACCGCCGAGACCGATGTCTCTTTCAGGCTCGGGTCCGCTCTTGTACCGCCGAGATCGATGTTTCTTTCCGACTCGGGTCTGCTCTTGTACCGCCGAGACCGATGTTTATTTCCGGCTCGGGTCTGCTCTTGTACCGCCGAGACCGATGTTTCTTTCCGGCTCGGGTCTGCTCTTGTACCGCCGAGACCGATGTTTCTTTCCGGCTCGGGTCTGCTCTTGTACCGCCGAGACCGATGTTTATTTCCGGCTCGGGTCTGCTCTTATACCGTCGAGACCGATGTTTCTTTCCGGCTCGGGTCTGCTCTTGTACCGCCGAGAGATTGATGTTTCTTTCCGGCTCGGGTCTGCTCTTGTACCGCCGAGACCGATGTTTATTTCCGGCTCGGGTCTGCTCTTATACCGCCGAGACCGATGTTTATTTCCAGCTCGGGTCTGCTCTTGTACCGCCGAGACCGATGTTTCTTTTCGGCTCGGGTCTGCTCTTGTACCGCCGAGACCGATGTTTATTTCCGGCTCGGGTCTGCTCTTGTACCGCCGAGACCGATGTTTATTTCCGGCTCGGGTCTGCTCTTGTACCGCCGAGACCGATGTTTCTTTCCGGCTCGGGTCTGCTCTTGTACCGCCGAGACCGATGTTTCTTTCCGGCTCGGGTCTGCTCTTGTACCGCCGAGACCGATGTTTATTTCCGGCTCGGGTCTGCTCTTTTGTACCGCCGAGACCCATGTTTCTTTCCGGCTCGGGTCTGCTCTTGTACCGCCGAGATCGATGTTTCTTTCTGGCTCGGGTCTGCTCTTGTACCGCCGACACCGATGTTTATTTTCGGCTCGGGGCTGGATTTCGTTCCGCCGAGGCCGCTTGGTTATTTGGCTCGGGGCTGGATTTCGTTCCGCCGAGGCCGCTTGTTTATTCGGCTCGGGGCTGGATTTCGTTCCGCCGAGGCCGCTTGTTCTTTCAGCTCGGGGTCGGGTTACGTCCCACCGAGTCGGCTCTATTGGTCTGGGGTTGTGACATTCCCCCAGAGCCAAGTCTTTCTTTCAGCTCGGGGTCGGGTTACGTCCCACCGAGTCAGCTTCTTTGGACTGGGGATGTAACATTCCCCCAGAGCCAAGTCTTTCTTTCAGCTCGGGGTCGGGTTACGTCCCACCGAGTCGGCTTCTTTGGACTGGGGATGTAACATTCCCCCAGAGCCAAGTCTTTCTTTCAGCTCGGGGTCGGGTTACGTCCCACCGAGTCGGCTTCTTTAGACTGGGGATGTAATATTCCCCCAGAGCCAAGTCTTTCTTCAGCTCGGGGTCGGGATACGTCCCACCGAGAGACTTATCATCGGCATGGGATCAGAGCATCTCCCACATGGTCGGCCCTCTATTGGTCTGGGGAGGTAACATTCCCCCAGAGCCAAATGTTCTTCTCAGCTCGGGATCGGGTTACGACCCACCGAGTCGACCGTCATTAGCATAAGGTGGCAGGAAGGACCAGATTTGCAGCCAAGGCATTTTTCTCTGCAGTTCCTGGAGTGACCACCGACGGATTCATCGGCACACCATCTTTTTTTATAGTTCCCGGCATCAACTCGCAAACTCGTTGTTACCGAGAACTAGAGGATAGATGTTGATGGTGTTTTTAAGCACTATGATATTTAAGCAGTACGGCAGGGGTAAAAGGGTAATTCCTTTCTTGGTCAGGATCACTAATACCGACCCGACCACATGAGTGAGGGGCCGAGTACTTTATGATCGGTAACCGACCACATAAGATCGGATGACCGGGCATTATCAGATCGACAGCAACATTCTCAGTTCAAAAGAACCATTATGACCGACCTCATGAAGTCCGAGCACATGGTGAGGCGTGCTCAGGAAGATAAGGCATCCTATTTTCTCGGATAAGATGATATAAGTCTGTGTCCTAGTAGAATGAAGAAAGCAAAGGTAGTTTTGATTAGGAATCCTTATGGAAAAGGGAATAGTTTTGACTAGGAATCCTTATGAGAAAAGGAAATTGTTTCAACTAGGAAATTATTGTACAAATAAGAATCTGATTTCTTCACCATTATAAATAGGAGGGTAGAGTGAGTGAAGAAGGCAACAAGTTGAAAGTTGAGAGTTGAGATCAGAATCAACATCAAGATCATTACGATCAGACTTGTAAACACAAAAGAGATCCGAGAAGCATATTTCAGTAATAAAAAGTATCATCCTCTTTGTGCCCGTGGACGTAGGTCGGATCCAAATCCACCGAACCACGTTAAACCTCTTTGTCGATTGGTGCATTTATCTGTCTTTTGCTAAGTTTGCTTTTGGTCCCCCATAACCAAACAAATTCACTATTGATGGAGGATTTCTTCGGGAGTGATATTCCAATATTACCCTGAGACCAAAATCAGCCGTCAACAATATTAATTATTTTTTTCATATATATATATATATTGTTGGTGAGGTCATGTTAAGAGTATGATTGTTTTTACTTACTGAGCTCTTTAAGCTCACCCATCATTTCTCAAACATCTCAGGTAGTTCTCCAGCGCATCAGTAGCAGTATTAAGTACCATGATTTGACTAGTTTGCCACAGCCGTCAGTCGGATTGGTCCAGACATTTCTTTTAGTTTTTGAGATAGGATATTTAGGACAGCTTTCCTGTTTTCTAACACTTTTGGTGTAAATATTTATTTGAGATTTATTGGATTGTATTTTCTCTGGAATATTATTTTCCCTTATGAACTTTTGGTTCAGTTGCATGACATATAGGTGCTCGAGCTGAAGTGATTCACGAACCCCTTTCTAGGCTTGTGCCCGCTCTAGGGAGGGGGTCTTGACACTTACACTATATTACTTGAGCGATATATGTGCTTACATACGGTAGAAAATCGCGACAGCTTCTTTTCGTTCCCTTTCAATATATATATATATATATACATACCTATTTAATTTACAAAAATATTATTTTACTTGTTCGTACATGTATTTAGGAACTCATTAAGTTTAAATTCGGGCATGTATTTAGGCCCTTCGATTTATAAAATTTAAATTCTGGCTTCATTAAGTTTGCAAATAAGAAAATAAAATGACAATTTCGGGAATTAATAAACATATAAAATTATGTGATAAAGGGAAATTTATTAGTAAATGTAAGATTCAACATATATAGAACACCTCAATCTTGACAACTCATTATTTTATATGACACATGCATCTCAATAGATCTTTAAAAGTTGAGGATAAACAACACGAGAAAAATAAAATTAAATATAAGAAATCATGGTGGGCAACCCAATCCTCGTTCGTCGGTGATGGGGCAGCCAGGAACCTGATCGGTAGCATCATTTGTCTCTGAGTCCGCCGTGTCAGCTGCACTTAAACCAGAACAAAAATCAACATCTGCAATGGCTAATTAAATATTTGACGAAGGTGAAGTTTAAATCCAGCATGCAACATATAAACTTTAGGCCATAACTTGGAAATCTGTCAATACAACTAAATTTCATAAAATTGAACTAAATTTTCAATTAATTATCACCCTAATTAATCTTCTTGGAAATTTTGTCTCAACATACTTTTGCACAAGGACCCACATTTCTAATGTTATATATAATTATATATTAAATTTAGTTAATGAGAAATTATATAACATTATGCCATGCATGCAATTACTCACCTTAAAATTAAATCTAATTGTAATGTTATAATAATATATAATAACAATATATAAATATAAAAACCAAGTAGCCCACCTTTTCCAATGTTATTGGGAGTCTGAGGCAGGTTTCTAGCTGCCACCTCCGAAGAAGAGAGAAGAACAATAACCATAACAACAAGACATAAATGAAGGAAAATCTTAGAGCCCATTAGAGGAAATTGCATGAGTAGATGAATTTTTTGAAGGAGGATAACAAAATTAGTATTCTCTTATCTCAATTTATTATTGGTTTAATTATTAGGGTAGTTGGTAGGTAGATGTTGAGAAAGACCCATCAAGAAATTCGGAACACATGATATGTGAGATATTTTCTTTTTATGGGCCATCCCAAGAAACTTGTTAGGTTATAGCTAATAATGTAAATGTTGTACACGTATGGTCCACTTTTACTTTAATAATTTTTTGTATTTACCCTAATCTCTCAATAAATATATAGTAGCTCTTGTAAGTATAATCATTCATTCATTCATTTTAATAAAGGCTGTAACTTTATAAGGTCCAGATTTGCTTATAATTTATCGTTGTTTTATAAATATGTTTTATGATTTTTAATAAGTTGAATCATCCATATCAAAATATATTAAAAAATAAGGCTGAGCGCATGTGGAAAAACTTTTGAACATTAAAAAAAAAAAAAAAAAAAAAAAAAAAAAAAAAAAAGGTTTCTCACATCATGAATTATGAAGAATGACTCCTTATTATTTTTATAAAGAGATTATTTTCGTGATTTGAACATGTAATCTTTATATTACAATGAAGTAACTTTTGAGCATTGAAGACACAAAAGAAATTATGTGTGGCTTTCATTTGAAAATGAATCACAACTAAAATTTAACATTTTCTTCATTGGACAACGACTGTCCTCATTTCTTGTTTTGTTTTCTCAATCCCCTTAATTTAACACATTTATGAAATAATAATTAAATTTATGTTTTATATATTTTTATTGTAATTTTTATTTATTATGAAGGTAAAATAATCATTTAGATACTTAACTAGAAAAATAAACGTGACATTAAAATTTTTGAGACGAGGAACTTGAAAAAACGATCTAACTTTTACTGCAAAAATAAAATGATAGCAAACTAGCAAATACTAGATGTGAGCTGATATGTTGATGATTAAAATAAATTCTGTGGAAAAGATAATCAAGAAACAAAAGTCAAAAAAAGCTAAAAAGCTAAAAAAGAATTAAAAAATGAAGAAAAATGAAGAAAAAGTCATGGTTAGATTTTTGTCAGCCTTTTTCATTATCTTGGCCATTATTTCATTGCTGGAAAGGACACTTCCATCACTAAATCAATTGGACTTGCTTGCTTCGTGGAACAAGTTTATAATAAATCATTTGTCTTATTATGCAAATTATACACTAATGTAATTGCTAATCGTTTTTTCAAAATAAGCTAGAGGTGAGTACCTCTCGATATAAATAGATATGTTCATCTTTTATTTTTCCTAGCAAATTTCCATAAGTTTCTCTGGAGGCTTTGTGGGATGAATTTTTGTGTATATTTTTTTTTGTAATTTATTTTTCTTTTATTAATAAAATTATGAGTGTTTTTATTTAAATATTGTTCTGTTAATTTGTACTTTGTTTGGAGTAAATGGTGAAGCTCTTGCTATGAAAATATATGTTATTTTTATTTATATTATATTTCATAAATTGTGATTTCAAATAAAATTCATACTCTTTCCGTTTATTTAGGACTCTTGATTACTGGTAGACAGTCCTCAATTGACACATATAATACTTGAATCTCATAAATGAGAGAGTGTGGACTATAAAAGATCTAGATTACTTATTGAAAAATTTGGTACCGCCTATATGATTGATTTTATATAGTTGACATAATTGAGTACCTAATTGGACTTGTTATAGACAAATGATAGTACCGTCTTTATGACTGATTTTATATATTTTGACATATTTAGTACCTTGGTACGAATAATTATCGACAAGACGGATCACATATTTAGTACCAATGTTCTGATTATTCTATGCATCCAGGCAATACTAAAATGTATAGAACTCTTAAAGAGAATCATTGGTGGAAAGGCATGAAGAATGAGATAGAATAATTTATATCAAAGTGTTCAGTGTGTCAGCAGATTAAAGCATAGCACTAGCATCCTGCAGGTACTTTGCAGTCGCTTCCTATTCCCGAGTGGAAGTGGGAACATATCACTATGGACTTCGTGTAAGAATTGCCTCGTACAAACAAAAGACATGATTCAGTATGGGTGATTGTTGACAAATTGACTAAATCAACTCATTTTTTACCTGTCGGAGTAGATTATTCCCTGAACAAGTTAGCAGAGCTCTATGTTGATGAGATAGTGAGACTTCATGGAGCTCCAGTATTAATCGTATCAGACAGAGATCCGAGATTTACCTCCAGATTTTGGCCAAGTCTACAAGAGGCTTTGGGCAATAAAGTGAAGTTTAGTACTTTTTATCCTCAGATAGATAGGTAGTCAGAGAGAACCATTCATACTTTAGAAGATATGTTGAGAGTTTGTGTTATGGAATTCAGAGGTAGTTGGGATCAGCATCTATCATTGATGGATTTTGCCTACAATAACAGTTACCATGCTAGTTTGGGCATGACACCTTATGAGGCTTTATATGGGAGGAAATGCATGACTCTTGTATGCTAGGATGAAACAGGTGAGAGGAAACTCTTAGGTCTTGAAATTGTTCAAATTACTGTTGATAAGGAAGAAGTAATCAGATCAAAGTTGAAGACAGCTCAAGATAGACAGAAGAGCTACGCATATCTGAAAAGAAAGGACATCGAGTACCAGGTGGGTGATAAAGTATTTTTGAAGGTTTCTTATTGGAAGAGTGTCATGAGATTGGCAAAAAGGGAAGTTGAATCATCGGTTTATTGGGTCATATGAGATCGTGAATTGGACCAGTTTCTTGCAAATTTGCATTGCCACCAGAGTTGTCAAAGATTCAAAATGTTTTCCACGTGTCCATATTGAGAAAGTATAGATCAGATCCTTCTAAAGTTTTACAAAAACAACCAGTTGAGTTGAACGAAAGCTTGACTTATGTAGAAGAACCAGTGGGAATTATGGCTAGAGAGTTGAGACAGCTGAGTAACAGGATGATTCGGTTGGTGAAAATCCTATGGTGTAAACACTCGAAAGCGGAATCTACTTGAGAGCATGAGAAAGACATGCAGAACGAATATCCTCACTTATTTCCAGCCTCAGGTATGTGAATTTCGAGGATGAAATTTCTTTTAAGGGGCATAAAATTGTAACACCCTGAATATATTTTTCCCATATTTTAATTTAATAATTTTGGTGTGTGAAAATTTAGGACTGGATTGTTATATTTGATAAGTTTGGATTAAAAATGATCAAAGGGACAAATTGGGGGGTGGAAAATGATATTTTTCATGTTGTATATAATAAATTGCATCATATTTTCTTTTTTACAATGACCATTTCGTGAGAGAAAACAGAGGAGAGATAGAGGAAAAAAAAAGAAGAGAAAAATGATTTTTTTGATCTCTATCTGTCCGATCCAGAGCCGATCTCGACTGGATCTTTTAGGGAAAATATAGATCTCGACAAGGGGATCATTTTGACAGTAGTTTCATATAGGGAAATTTTCAATTTTCGTAGATATTCCGGTAAGAAACTTTTTATGATTTTTTGGTTTCTCGTTGATCCGGAACTCTGATTGACAAACTGTCAGTGGCATTGGAACCGGGAGGGGGAGATGAACATTCAACCACTAGAAAATCCAGATTTCGATCGGCGCATGCCACTTACGCACCCCTTGCGCAGTGGCGCGTGATACTCACACGCGGCCAAAAATGGATGCGCGTGGCTCCCACGTGTCGGGCAGAATATTACTGCTGACTTTACGAGCCTTTCTCCGTTCTTTCCAGACTATTCCGAGTAGTAACGAACCTCCGAATCTTAATTTTTATATAATTTATCGTTATATTCAGTTTATGTATGTTATATATTTCGAAATGTAAATAGCTTTAAAATATGATTAATTTACATGCTTAGACCATATAAATAATTGCCTCGTGGTTGGAAGTGAATGACAAATTTAATCAGAGAATATGGTTGAGTAAGATTGTGTATGGGAAGCTATTGTAAGCCCGAGATTTGGGCTAATGATGTTGAATTGAATTGTAGATGTATATTGTTGCGAATAGAATTTCAATGTAAGTTTATGATTATAGATTGTATAATGAAAGTATGTATTATAGACGAAACTTTACCGAAATTTTATTAGGACTATGAGAGCGACTAAGTCACGTTTCTTGTATATTCTTTCATTTATTCTAGTTAGTATTATGTTCCTTATCGTAAATTCTTTTGTCTCTTTAGGTGATTGTGATACCGTTGGCAGAGACAGTTCTGCTGAATAGTTTCTTTTCTCTATAGTCAGCTCACCAGGTGCGTGGATAAGCTTGTAACATTAATGTTTTACAAAGTATATAATATGTATGTTTTATTAAATGATTTTTAAGGCAATGCATTAAATGATTTAGTTTTTAGAAAGTTTATATTTTGTTATAAAAGAATGAACCAAATATTGATTATGTTGAAATCATGAGTTTGTGATATATGAGAAATTTACATGATTTGAGATATATGAGCATGTATTTTAGAAATGATTTTTATGTTAGGATGCACTACGTGTACTTATACGTGCCATATGATTTTTCGTGAGATGAGGTCTCATATTGCCAGTTTTACTCCAGATGCCAGTTATTGCCATGGGGAAGCCCCAAGTTGCCAGCTTTACCGTATTGTCACAAGTGTACATATAGATGAATGAACAAATTTATTTTACAGAGTATTCTTGTATAGAATTAGACTTATAAGAAATGAGAATTATGATTTCAAGTTAATGTTTGATATATCGATTTACGGCTTTATGTATTTATATATATTATGAAAGACTTATTCAGTCTTCCTTGTTACTTGTTTATCCACGGCACTAAGCTGGATCCATTGCACTAAGTGTGATCTTACCATTTTCTTTAATTTTACAGGTTAAATAGATTAGTAGATCATTCATTTTTGTCATCTGCTATTTCATCATCATTTTTTGCCAGTAGAGAAAGGTTGTGCCAATAATAGAGTGTCGTTAATTATGTTTTTGAGATTAAGGTTTTAGATGTCTTTCTTGAGTGAATTCTTATTTGGTTATAGGCACTGAGCTTATTGATAAACACTAAAAAATGCATATTTATTATACCAAAAATCAATCATTTTATACTTGTAGTTTCACTAATCCCCTTAATTTAGCACATTTGTTAAATATTATTTTAAGTTATTTCTTCTATATTTTTACTATATTTTTCTTGCTATTTTATAAGTAAAATAATGTTCGGAAGCTCAACAGGACTCACCGGACTTGGAAAAGGGCAAAAACAGAATTTTCAACAGGCGTGTTGCGACAGGCAAGGCCTTAGAGTCGCGACGCACCCATAAAGACAGAAACACCGCGGACACCGCCTATCGCGTCACGACACACATGACTTCAGTGTCACGACTCTCCAATTTTCCAACACGTGTCCACCAGCTGGCAGACGCGTCGCGACGCGCACAACCTTGGCGTTGCGACGTGAGTACCTTTCTCAGCCTATAAATTGCAGCCTCCGATAGAAGAAATTTTCATACTTTTTTCCAATTTCTTTATAGACTTTGGAAAAGAGTGTTGTGCTGTTTATTTATTTAAAGCTTTTTGTAATGTATTTTTCTTTCAGTAATAAAATTACTAATATTTTTATTCAAGATATGAGTAGCTAATTTCTTTATGCTGGAGTAATGGGTGAAGCTTTTATAATGAAAACATAGATTAATCTCGTTTATATTATAATAAATACATTATAATCTAATGATTAAAACTTGATTTAAATTTAGATTAATTATTGACAAATTTTACTATCGCCTACATGACTGGTTTTAATTGCCACCGCCTTTATGGCTGGTTTTATAAGTTTTGGCATAATTAAGTACCTAACCAGACTTGTTATAGACAGAAGTTAACACCGCTTTTATGGATGATTTTATATATTTTGGCATAATTAAGTACCTAATTGGACTTGTTATTGATAGAATTTAACATCGCATTTATAACTGGTTTTATATGTTTTGGCATTAATAATTCCTGAAAATAAATTAGATAGGTAACAACAATAATTCATATATTATAAACAACAAGATTTCTAGATTTAAAATATTATAAGTAGATCCCCTCACTCTAGTATTTTATTTTATTATTGCAATTTTACCTAAGGCCTCAAACAATTTCAACAAAATCAAACTTTTTTCTTTTCGTTCTACTTAATATTCTATTTTGCTAAATCATTTCCCTCTGGATCGACCCCAGACTTACCAGGTTATTTTATTACTTCGACACTCTTATACTTGAGAGTAAAGTACCACTTTTTGAGCGTGTCACCTATATTTGATACTCGAAGTATTTCCATTTGATCATGGATGATAATTTTGAGTTGGATCATGGAGATCCTATAAATATGAGAATATTATTCAGATTTATCACATCCGTCCCCAAAGGTAGGGTAGGGGTGAGACGAAGACTTGAAACGGATAAAGTTTCCTCTGTAAAACAAACTAATCCTCCAAATACAAAGAAAAATATAATATGAATAATATCCTCATATAAATAAGATCTTCATGATCCAACTCAAAATGATCATCCATGATAAAATGTAAATAATTCATGTATCGAAAGTAGGCTCAATGTCTATAACCAAATAAAAATCCACTCAATAAAGACATATCTAGAACCATAATCCCATAACATAACAAGACATTTTATTGTTGGTACAACCTTTCTCTAATGGCAGGAAATTGATGAAGAAACAGAAGATGAGAAAAATGAATTATCTACTAATTTACTTAACCTATAAAATTAAAGAAATGGGTAAGCTCACGCTTAGTGTAATGGATCACAACTTAGTTCCGTGGATAAAAAAAATAACAAGACGGATCGAATATGTCTTTCATAATATAGATAAATTATAAAACTGTAAACCAATATATCAAATATTTACTTGGAATCATAAATCTCATTTTTCATAATTCTCATTCTGCTAAAAAATAAAGTTGTTCGTTCATCCATATGCACACTCATGACAATACGGTAAAACTGGCAACATGGGACATCTCCACGGCAATAACTGGCATCCAGAGTAAAACCGTCAACATGAGACTTCGTCTCACGGCAAATCATCTGGCACGTATAAGTACATGGAGTGCATCCTAGTATAAAAATCATTCTAAAATACATGCTCATATATATATCTCAAATCATGCAAATTTCTCATACATCACAAATCATGATTTCAATATAACCAATATTCGATCCATACTTTCATAGCAAAATATAAACTTTCTAAAAATAAAATCATTTAATGCATTACCTAAAAAATTCATTTAAGAAAAAACATACATATTATATACTTTGGAAAACATCAATGTTACAAGCTTATTCACGCACTTGTCGAGCTGACTATAGAGAAATGAACTATGCAGCGGGACCATCCCCGCTTACGGTATCACGATCACCTAAAAGGACAAAAGAATTTACGATAAGGATCATGATCCTAACTAGAATAGATGAAAGAAGAAAAGTGGCTCAGTAGCTCTCGTAATCCTAACGAAATTTCGGCAAAGTTCCATTTGTAATACGGACTTCTGTTATACAACCAATAATCATCAACTTATATTCATATTCGATTCACAACATAAACATCCACAATTTAACTCAACATCATTAACCCAAATCTCGGGATTACAATAATTTCTCGCACACAATCTTACTCAGTCATATTCTCCAATTAAATTTGTCATTCACTTCCAACTACAAGTCAAACAATTAAATAGTCTAAGCATGTAAACTAATCATACTTTAAAGCTATTAATGTTTCGAAACATATAACATACATAAACCGAATATAACGATAAATTATACAAAAATAAAGATTTGGAGGTCTGTTACTACTCGGAATGGCCTAGAAAGCACGGAGGAAGACTTGTTAAGTTGGAGGGAACTTACTGTCCGGCGTGTGTGAGCCATGCGCCACTCATCCAGGCCGCGCGTGAATGCCACTCGCCTACTGGAATCCATATTTTCCGATGGCTGAGCATTCGTCTCCCCCTCAAGGTCCCAATGCCACTGACGGTTTTTCAATCGGAGTTCCAGATCAACGGAAAATTAAGAAAAGTCATAAAAATTCCTTACCGGAAAAATCTACAAAAATTGGAAGTTTCCCGAGATGAAATCACCGGCAAAATAATCCTCTTGTCGAGATCTACGTTTTCCCTAAAAGACTCAATCAAGATTGGCTCTGGATCAGACGGATCGGGACAAAACTCAATTTTCTCTCTTTTTTTTTCTTTTCTCCTGCCTCTGATTCTTCTCTCTCTCACGATTGTGGTGGAAAGGAAATAAAGAAAATTTAGATGCTACCTGGTAATTATAATTTGCCACCCCTCAATTTGATCCTTTGATCAATTTAAATCAAACATTTACAAATATAACAATCTAACCCCTAAATTTCCAACATATCAAAATTAATAAATTAAAATATGGGTAAAATAAATTCGAGGTGTTACAAGATTTGATTTTCTTACTTTTGTATTTGGAGGATTAGTTCATTTTACAAAGGAAATTTTGTCCGTTTCACCCCTACCCTACCCTACCTAAGGGAACGAGTGTGACAGGGGAACATGACTCAATTTGGTTGGGGAGAGAGGATAGTTGACTAGAATAATTTTATTATTTATTTAAAAAATATATATATTTTAGCAATTATATTTCTATTAAGTTATATATTCATTTTCTAGTGCAGATGCCTATAATTTTCATATATATATATACACACACAGAGAGAGAGTGGCAGAGCCACTTATATAGTTATATGAGAGCAAAAACACTCAGCCCCGCACAATCTGAACTATTGTTAAAATGCATGTTTCTTATAAATTATGTATATGTGAATATGTGTGCCGATGTGTGTAATATAAGTAGAAAAATTACTAATGGATGATTTTGAGAACTATGAGAGGTAAAGCTTACAAGTCCCCTATATGTATCTTTTTCATTTTAAGAATAAAGATTTTGTATTAGAATATTGTTTTATTAATTTCTTCTTCTTCTTTAGGATATCTATCGTATTACTATTTACTTTTACTCTTTTGTTTCTTTTCTTAATCAACTAGTTTTCTAACAGAAAGATGCATTTAATATTTGGCTTCAGAAATTTTGCATCGTACGTACACGTTGTTATGTTATAGATTAAACAACAAATAGTATATATCTCTAATTAATGTTAATTCTCATGGCCGGGCTACGTAATAATGCATGAGCCGTGACTTGCTGCTTAATCTTTCTCTGGTATTATTCCTCATTGTAAATATCTCACATGGTCTGATCAAACATACGAGTCTTGAACACTCAAAAATATTCTGCCCCGTTGTAATACAACCTCGCAACATTGTCAAGATGATCAAGAAACTCTTTTTGCAAGTATCTACATGCTGTCCTATCTATGGCCACAGAGAAAAGCATCTCTGCGGTTATACAATTTCTATATATAATTTACACAGCTCGAATATGAATGAACCACCCTTTGCGGGTTTAAGTGGAGCAGGTAAAATTTCCAGTTATCCCAGACTCTTATAAGAAACGCACTTTCTGTATTCGAACCTGGGACCTGAAGGTCGGATCCTGAACCCTACACCACCAAGAAACCGCCCATTGGAGACGAATATGAATGAATACAATATAACCTAATTCGACAATACGTACCACGATTATATAGCGTGAGAGTAACATCTAATTAACTTACTAAGGACTCAAAACAGGTTCAATAATATGCATGTCGGTCCAAACCATTGCTATAAATTTTCTCTAATTTCCTTATCTAATTTCATCAATTAAGTCAACAATTCTCTCTTAATAACCACCAAAAATGCATAAGCAGGCAGTTTCATGCATACTCTTCATCTGCTTCATTACCCTCATCCAATCATCAAATGCAGCCTTTAATGTTATCAATTTTGGTGCAAAACCAGACGGAAAAACAGAAGCGACTAAGGCATTCCTTAGGGCATGGGCATGGGCGTGCTACTCGAATAGTCCAGCCACCATGTACGTTCCTCGAGGACGTTTCTTGGTAAAATCAATATCATTTAATGGACCATGTAAGCATATGATTGTGTTTCAAATTGATGGAACAATTGTTGCTCCATCAAGTTATTGGTCCCTGGGCAATTCTGGATTTTGGATTTTGTTCTACGCTGTCAGTAGAGTAAATATACACGGAGGAACTTTTGATGCAACAGGAGCTGGCTATTGGGCTTGCCGGAAGCTGGGAACAACTGCCCTCCTCCAGCAAGGGTATGTATGTTATAAATTGTTCCTTATAGATATTTAGCACGGCACAACTCAAATCTGTATTTTTCAAAGCACAAACATTCGCATGCACCTGATAAATTTCATATATATATGAATAGCTCGGCTTTGGCACAATCGTCTGCTTTTTATAAAATGTTAAGACTTGATCACCCGTGATGATTACTCAATATCAAGAGTAAAATCAGAAAATCTTGTGTTGATTGCAGTCAATATCATTCGTGGGGGCAAGTAATATTGTTGTCAGCGGATTAACCTCCATCAACAGCAGATTTTTTCACATTGCTATCCACCAATGCAATAACATTTTACTTCGACAGTTGAAAATTAATGCCCCAAGCTGGAGTCCAAACACTGATGGCATCCACATACAATCTTCCTCAGGAATCACAATTACCAACAGTGCCATAAAGACTGGAGATGATTGCATATCCCTTGGCCCTGGTTCTAAAAACTTGTGGATTGAACGCATCGCCTGTGGCCCTGGCCATGGAATCAGGTAAATATAATAAGCAATAATCTATCTAAAATGAGAGAATATTGTCACTAACGTTAAAGATGGTGTAAGTCTCCCACCCAAAATTATAATTTCTTGCAAAGCTGTTTTATTTCATCATATTTGTTGCTCTTGCAGCATTGGCAGCCTTGGGGCCTATGTTGTTGAAGATGGTGTCCACAATATAACAGTAACCGATTCAACTTTCACTGGAACTCAAAATGGTGTACGGATCAAAACATGGGCAAGACCCAGCAATGGATTTGCAAGTAACATTAGATTTCTAAATATTATTATGACAAACGTCTATAATCCCATCATCATCGATCAAAACTATTGCCCTGACAATCATTGTCCTCATCAGGTAACAAAAAACTAATAGATTTCGTGTGCTATAAGAAAGAATACATGCTACTGAAAAAGAAAGAGTCCCTACGGCAACAACAAAATTGGGGGGAAGAATTGATAAATTAAAATTTACGAGCTTTAAAATTTTGATGCAGAGCTCTGGGGTGGCAATTAGTGGAGTGACGTACAGGAATATAAAAGGAACATCAGCAACACCAGTCGCTGTAAATTTTGGTTGCAGTCCAAGCAAGCCATGTACAAGAATCAAATTACAAGATATAAAGCTTACTTATTATTATAAAGCAGCCAATTCATATTGTAAGAATGCATGGGGCAGCAGCAGTGGAGTGGTCATACCGAGAAGTTGTTTGGGATATTAAATTAATTAATGAGTTCTAGTTTTTGTTAATTATGATTAATTTGCTGTGTGGCTATCTATGAAGTTGTAAAATGTATTTGTCCTTAATTCTTTTCTCAAATTTGTTCTGTTTGTGAATAAAATTTAATGAAGAAATTCTTTGAGTGCATATAAATTAGTTTTTTAATTGTTTAAGTCCAAACCCAAAAAAAAAAAAAAAAATCAAATTCCAAACTGTTGTGGCTGGATATTTGTAAGATTAAGGCCTTACAGATTATAGGAAAATATGTCCCAAGACAAGACTTTGGTTTAGTTAACTCAATTTCAATGAGGTCGAGATCGGATTTTCAGATTTTCAAGTGCCTAATGAAGTTAGGTCGGATTTTTTTTCCAAGGACATAAGATTTGAGTATACAAATGAAAGGCCATCAACAGAATCCATCAGTTACGACATACATTAATCAATAGAATCCTTCATTTATGACCTATATATTGTAAGGTTTTGGGATTAG
>SKCR01025101.1:0-18346 GCA_019454045.1 Zanthoxylum bungeanum
ACTATTTCTATTTAGATTAATCTCCCTAAAATATAATATATAAACTATTTAAAACCCGACTTAATGAGGATACCGCCATACTAGTCGGTTGGTTATTCAATTTAATCTGGTTAAACCTGACTTAATGCGGATACCGCCATACTGGTCGGTTGGTTTAATTATTGTTCCGCCTTTATTGCTGGTTTATTTTGTTCCGCCTTTATGGCTGGTTTATTAACAAATATTACCGCCTTAATGGCTGGTTGATCTTAATTTGACTTAATCAGGTTACCGCCTATATGGCTGGTTGGTAAAATTATCACAAGTATATATATTATTTTATGGGAGATATATAAATAGTAAATAGTAGAAGTTAATTCCTTTTACCTTAGCATTTTATTTATTTTTCTGCATTTACTTTTTAGTAATTTTTATGTCTTTTTTTACTTGTCATAACTATGTGTTATAACTAAGTTAGTTTTCTAGGTTGTGATGAAATCTAATATCACCGGTTTATAAGAGGTTATTTTATAGTTTGGATAATTTAAAGGTTTACTTATTAAGTCTTAAGCTTAATGCTTCTTGTTGTCTGATCACCAATAAAATTGATGTGGTAAATCTAAAATGAACTAGACATATGGATTTTAGGTTTCAGCCTTAGACTTAATAGCCCACGATCTTCTTTGAGGATAGATAACCCTTTAATAGATTTCCTTACATGATAGACATATATCTGTCGGGCAGGGGTAGCCATAATTGGAACTTAAACTTAATGAATTCAGGTAATTTAATTGACATAGACATATGATTCAATTGGATTAAACTGGGTATTTGTGTCTGACCATCGACAAATGCTTTCACATAAATCCGTGTTCCAGGTTAGTAAACTGATTTATTACACAAACATAAAATAATCACTTTATCTTTTAAAAAGATATTAGAATGATTCACAACCCTAGATCTTTGAGTCTTTTATTTTCCTTAGTATTTTCTCTTGTCTTTTTATTTATTTATTTAGCAAATCTACAATCAACCAAATCAATCAAGCAATCGTTCTCTTCTCCCTCAATTAGATATCTGTAAATAAATAGTATCAACAATTAATAACAATAGTAGGAATTAAGTCCTCGTGGGATCGATATTTTTATACTACTTGAATGATACGTGCGCTTGCGTTATACGTGTGTGTTTACGCCGGTCAGTGAACAACAAGGGCATTGGAAAAGGAGTTGTTCGAAATACCTTGCTGAGCTTAAAAAGGAGAAGAATACAGGTAAATACGATTTACTTGTCATTGAGTCTCTTTTGGTGGAGGATGATAAATCCATATGGATTGTTGATTCTGGTGCCACTAACCATGTTTGTTGTTCTTTGCAGCTAATTGACTCATGAAGGGACCTTGCTGAAGGTAGCTTTACCATAAGAGTTAGGACAATGGATGTTGTTTCAGCAAAAGCAGTGGGAGTTTCCAATTTAAATTTTAATAAGAGTTATTTATGTTTGAATGGTGTGCTATATATTTCTGGTTTTCGCATGAATTTGATTTCTGTAACAAAACTTATGGAATGTGGTTTTTCTATTTCATTTAATAATAAGTCAGTTATTATTAGTAGAAATGGATTAAATATATGCATAGGAAACTCCGAAAATAATCTATATGTATTAAGGCCGTTAATGCATGATACCTATTTATGGCACCTTAGACTTGGTCATATTAACCTTGATCGGATAAATAGACTAATTAAGAAAAGATTTTTAAATCAGTTAAGACTCGGTACTTTACCTGTCTGTGAATCCCGTCTAGAATGCAAAATGACTAAGAGACCTTTTACTGGAAAAAGGATAAGAGCCAAAGAAACACTTGAGATAATACATTCGGACGTTTGCGGACTGATGAATGTAAAAGCCCGATGTGGTTATGAATACTTCATCATTTTCATTGACGATTATTCCAGATATGGGTATGTTTACCTAATGCAGCACAAGTCAGATACATTTGAAAAGTTCAAAGAGTATCGTGCTGAGGTTGAGAACCAGTTAGGTAAAAGCATCAAAATTCTACGATCAGATCATGAAGGAGAATACATTGATAGAGATTTCGAGGAATTCTTAGTTGAGCATGGAATTGTTTCACAGCTCACAACACCTGGAACACCACAACAAAATGGTGTTACAGAAAGGAGAAATCGGACCCTATTAGACATGATGAGATCAATGTTTATTTATAGCACTCTATCTAGTTCATTCTGGGGGTATGCATTGCAAACAACAATGTATATCCTAAATGTAGTTCCTTCTAAGTCTATTCCTAAAACTCCCTTAGAGTTGTGGAATGGTCGTAAAGTTAGTTTACGACATTTCCGCATATGGGGGTGTCCAGCACATGTGCTAAAGAACAAAACTACAAAGTTGGAACCACGTTCACAGGTGTGCCTATTTGTAGGCTATCCTAAGGAAACTAGGGGTGGATTTTTTTATAATCCATAAGATAATAAAGTATTTGGGTCGATAAATGCTACATTTCTTGAGGAGGTCTATATGAGAGAGTTCAAACCTCGAAGTAAGTTGTTACTTGAGGAGTTACTTGCTGGTATGACCAATACACCATTGTCAAATATTGACAAAGACATAACACCTTCTACATCTGAAAGTCAGATGCAAGTTTATCAGGATACCATACCACTTAGACGTAGTAGGAGGGTTGTGAGACAACCTGAGCGCTATCTAGGAAATTGTGAGGTGCAAGTTGTTGCATCTTGTGATGGTATAGATGATCCATTGACCTATCACAGTGCAATGGAAGATACTGATAAAGAGGAATGGCTCAAAGCCATGAACCTTGAGATGGAGTCTATGTACTCTAACTCAGTCCGGGAACTTGTTGACCAACCTGATGGGGTGAAACCCATAGGTTGCAAGTGGATCTACAAGAGAAAAAGAGGAATAGATGGGAAAATACAGACTTTCAAGGCTAGGCTAGTGGAAAAGGGTTATACCCAGAAAGAGGGAGTTGACTACGAAGAAACTTTCTCGCCAGTAGCCATGCTTAAATCCATCAGGATTCTTTTTTCCATTGCCGCATATTATGACTATGAGATTTGGCAAATAGACGTCAAGACTACATTCTTGAATGGCAATCTTGATGAGAGTATCTATATGTTACAACCAGATGGGTTCATTACCCAAGGTTAAGAGCAAAAGGTTTGCAAGTTGCAAAGGTCCATTTATGGACTTAAGCAACATCTAGATCTTAGAGCATAAGATTTGATACTACGATCAAGTCTTATAACTTTGAGCAGAACATCGATGAGCCTTATGTCTACAAGCGCATCATTGATCGTAAGGTGGTTTTCCTTGTATCATACGTCGATGATATTTTACTCATTGGGATTAGTGTAAAGATATTATCGGACGTGAAAATCTGGCTAGCTAACCAATTCCAAATGAAAGATTTGGGAGAGGCAAGTTACATACTTGGGATCCAGATCATTCGGGATCACAAGAAACGACTATTAACAATGTCTTAAGCATCCTATATCAACAGATTCTTGTGTGATTTGGTATGCAGAATTCCAAGTAAGGTAATTTACCTTTCAGACATGAAATTAATTTGTCTAAGGAACAGTCTCCTAAGACACCTCAAGGAGTTGAGGAGATGAGACATATACCATATGCTTCAGCAGTTAGAAGTCTTATGTAGGGGTGTTCACGGGTCGGGTCGGGTCGGGTTTTTTTTTGTTTTTTTAATGACCCGATCGGGTCGGGTCAATGGGTAGGTCAACCCGAAACCCGAAAATTCACTGGATGACCCGCGCGGGTCGGGTCAAAAAATTACGGGTTGGTTCGGGTCGGTCTAAAAAAAAATACGGTGAAATATAAATATATATATGATTTACTTTATTAACTTTAACAAGACAAGTGTGTAGCAGAATGGTAAAGTGTTTAATTGATTTTTAATGGGTCACAGGTTCGATTCTGGGCATGGGTATTTGGAATTTAATTTTTTCTTTCATCTTCATTGCTTTGCTGCCTGGTGCTTGCGTCTGTGGCTGTGTTAGTTTTGGAATTTAATTTTTCTTTCATTTCATTTCTTTGCTACATGCGTGACTGTGTGTGACTAACACTTACAACTTATAATTCCAAACACTCATTTCAACTTCCAAAAACTTCCAACTTCCAATAACACTTACAACTTACAACTTCCAAACATTCATTTCAAATTCAACCATTCATTTAAACTTCCGAAAACTACCAGCTTCCAAATATTCCAAACTTACAAAGCAAACACTTAACATTTCAACTTACAAAGTACAAACTTACAAATATGGAAACATGCCAAACATCTAATATCACAAATCATTCCAAGTTCCAACTTACAAAACAAACAGCCAAACACTACAACAGTTCAAAACATCAACTTACAAACTTACAAATTTGGAACCAGCCAAACACTCAACATACACTTGGAGTTGAGGAGATGAGACATATACCATATGCTTCAGCAGTTGGAAGTCTTATGTAGGGGTGTTCACGGGTCGGGTCGGGTCGGGTTTTTTTTGTTTTTTAATGACCCGATCGGGTTGGGTCAATTGGGTAGGTCAACCCGAAACCCGAAAATTCACTGGATGACCCGCGCGGGTCGGGTCAGTGCGGGTCGGGTCAAAAAATTGCGGGTTGGTTCGGGTCGGTCTAAAAAAAAATGCGGTGAAATATAATATATATATATTTAATGATATAACTTTAACAAGACAAATGTGTAGCAGAATGGTAAAGTGTTTGATTGATTTTTTAATGGGTCACAGGTTCGATTCTGGGCATGGGTATTTGGAATTTATTTTTTTCTTTCATTTTCATTGCTTTGCTGCCTGGTGCTTGCGTCTGTGGCTGTGTTAGTTTTGGAATTTAATTTTTTCTTTTTTTCATTGCTTTGCTGCATGCGTGACTGTGTGTGACTAACACTACAACTTACAATTTCCAAAACATCATTTCAACTTCCAAAAACTTCCAACTTCCAATAACATTTACAACTTACAACTTCCAAACATTCATTTCAAATTCAACCATTCATTTAAACTTCCGAAAATACCAGCTTCCAAATATTCCAACTTACAAAGCAAACACTTAACAGTTCAACTTACAAAGTACAAACTTACAAATATGGAAACATGCCAAACATCTAATATCACAAATCATTCCAAGTTCCAACTTACAAAGCAAACAGCCAAACACTACAACAGTTCAAAACATCAAGTTACAAACTTACAAATTTGGAACCAGCCAAACACTAACATACACTTGAACATCCAAATTTCCGACAAAGTTTCAAAACCTGTAATACATTATTATTACTCAATAATTATATAAAATTAAACAAACTTGAATCAAATGAATTAAATTCTATGGAGAGAAACTAAACTGAATGAGAAGGTTTTAGAATGTGGTAAGTAACAATAATAATGTTGCAGCTTGGACTTGGAAAAGTAAAACTCAATGCCCACTAACAAAGCAAATGGTGAGTGAAAATGATAAAGAGCAAATCAGCAAATGATATTTTATGAAGAAAACAAAAAATAGAACGGAACAAAAAGAAATAAAACAAAAGTACAAACTAATAAACTAATAAAGAGCAAAAAAAATTGAACCGAAAAAGAAACCCTTATCCAAAAAGAAACACAAATAAACAGGAAACACAAGTTAAAACCCAAATAGATTTAAAATAATTACAAACCCTTAACAGATTATGGTGAGTCGGTGACAGTCACGGCTTCACCCAGCTCAACCTACCAGATATCACAACAAACCCTTATCCGAAAAGAAAAAAAAAAACCTAATTCAATTCACGCATCATCATTCATCAGATGGTATAAAAATCACAAGAAATTACAAACCCTTAACCGAAAAAATAAAATCCTAATTCAATTTCACAAAATAAAAAGATGAGTGAGACTGAGATTTGTAGTGTGATCTTACCGAAGACTCCAAGAGAGACAAAGAGAGACTGAGAGAGCGACGGGAGAAGAAGAAGATGAGTGAAGCCGGTAATAATGGCAAGATGGCAGTCTGGCAGAAGCCAAGAACGAGAAATGAAGTGAGATTTGAGGATGTGATTTCTGATTTGTTGTCGGCGATCGGCGTGAACGAAGTGTGAAGTGTGAACAAATGAAGTGATGAGATGAGTCTTGAAGTTGAACTGCCCTAATTTATATATATATATATTATATCATTGGTCGGGTCGGGTCGGGTCGACCCGACAAAAATATTTATGAACCCGTGACCCGATCCGAATTTCGGGTCGGGTCACAAATGACCGAATTTTTATTTTTAAAATTCTAAACCCGACCGGGTCGGGTCGGGTTATGTCGGGTCGGGTCGCGGGTTGACCCGACCCTATGAACACCCTAGTCTTATGTATGTTATGTTATACACGAGACCGGACATCTGTTTATAGTGGAGTAGTTAGTAGGTTTCAATCCAACCCAGGATTAGATCATTGGGTAGCGGTGAAACATATTCTCAAGTATCTTCGGAGAACGATAAATTTATGCCTGTATATACAAGTCAGGATATGATTTGAGAGGATATACTGACTCTGATTTCAGACGGATGTCGATTCTAGGAATCAACATCTGGATCAGTGTTCAACCTATGTGGTGGGGATATAGTATGGAGGAGCATTAAGAAAATCTTGTATTGCTGACTCCACCATGGAGGCTGAATATGTAGCAGCTTGTGAAGCAACAAAGGAAGCAGTCTGGCTCCGTAAATTTTTGGCAGATCTGGAAGTTGTTCCAGATATAGATAAACCACTCACACTTTATTGCGATAATAGTGGTGCAGTGGTGAACTCCAAAGAACCAAGATGCCACAAGAGGGGTAAGCATATTGAGAGGAAATATCACCTCATCAGGGAGATACTGCAGAAAAGAGATGTCGATGTCACACAGATTCCATCCGCAGATAACCTGGCTGATCCGTTTACAAATACTTATCGGCTAAAGTGTTTAAAGAACACCTAAAGGGTTTAGGATTACATGACATGTCCCATTTGCTCTAGTCCAAGTGGGAGATTGTTAGGATTATGTCCTAAAGCTTCATGTATTGTAAAACAAAATTATTATTGCAATAATAAATGCATTATTCATTTTATCAAAGTTGTTTGATTTATATCGCATATTGTCCAATTGTCTGTTTACCTTGATTACTATTGTACCTTCAGACTTAGTGTATGTTTGATGCAGAAGATGATTTACGTCTGAAGTTAGTAATCTAAATAGTCAATAGAGAACAAACAAAAAAAGGTAATTTGTTTGTGGTTTATCTATAGCTGCGGTCCGTTCTATACTTGTATGACGACCTTGTGTTAGACAGTAATGACCCATAGCGTCACTATTTTGTAAATGATATTGTATTATTGTACAAAATTAACTATGTAGTAATGAAATTGCCTTTTACCGTTTTGTAATTTATTTACTTTAATATATAAATGGTAAAAGTCCTATGATTAGTTCCGGATTGTGATGATATGAGACAGTATCAATCCATAAAGGTTTAATCATTAAATATCCCTAGTCGTAGTATTATCGAGATTGGACATCGATAATGCGGAATAGACTAGTACTGCACTTGTGCATGTTGTGAGGGCACAACGGCATAGTTCTCATATATTTAAGTATTGGATACTTATGCAAGTGCGGTAGGAGGTTGTGTTTTACCGATAGTACGGAAAACAGCTTCGCTCTGGATAGACCCCGCGGAGTCCCATTGGTAGTATGTCTGCGTGTCTATGGGAGTCTGCTTCAGGGTAGGTGCATATGATCTTAACCTGAGATTTGCATCGCTAGTACTTACGACAATCGGTAAAATTTAGGTTGGTGGTCCAGGGCTTTAACGAGTTCTGTGTATACCTCTTCTGGGTTTATCGAGAATCGTAGTGTACTGGGTGTGATGTCAAGATGGAAGTATCACTTCAGACATATGGAGATGATGATCGCGAGGGATACAGAACTAGTACTCTATAATGGTTGCAACCATCGGGATAATATGACTAGGTCAGGATTATCCGATTCAAAGAGACTGGTTGCTTGATGTCCGATATGTGTATCGTACGGGGCAGACACATATCCAGCCCCAGGCCTTACATGTGATCATCAGATACTGGTTCGATATACACTATACTACGGTATACTACGCCTGTTCTAGATCTAATATTCCAGTAAGAATATTTCTAGAGAATTGGGTAGGCATGGCGTTTTGCTAGAAGCTAACCTTGTCTTGTAAATCGGTAAAAACGTAGTACTTGGTACGTACGTGTTCGAATAGTTCGACAACCGGATTTACTGCCAACATATCTAGAGGTCTCTTGGGTCGCTTCCCGAAGATTCACCGATGACGTATGATTCAAACTTGATTAATCTTGGATTAATTACGGAGAGACTTTATCTTGGATAAAGTACTATAAAAGAGAGAGAACGATTAATTTAGAATTAATCGTAAAATTATTATATTCGATATAATAATCGGAATTCGATTTCGACGCGAAATTGAAATTAGATTTTAATTCGAGCAAACGAGTAATTTAGAATTAATTCGTTAGCGACGTAAATAATAATTTCTCTAGGCGCAATTATTTATTTAAATTCGATTTAATTAACGTCGCGACGTAAGCTCGGTATTTCGGAAATATCGAACCCGAACGCGTGAGTGCACGTGGGCCCACTTTCATTTGGAAACGTGTGGGGCCCACATGACACTTGTCATTATTTGCATTATTTAATCAAAATGTATTGCATGAAGATAGTGTACAAAGCACTCAAGGGTATTGCATGGAAATTGAGTGTTAGACACTCTAAGTCTTTGCATGGATTGTGTCATAAGTATATTATTATTTAATATAATTATGACATAAATATAAATTGATTTTTGAGACAAAAATAAAACCCTCCTCTCCCTCTCTAATTACCGAAACAGTGAGCTCTCAAAGCTCTCTCCATTTCTTCATTTGTTTTGTGGCAAGACAAGAAGAAAGTGTGCTTGTTTGGAACTCTAACACACAACTTTGGCTAGCAACATCAAGGGATCATACAAGGTGTTATGGGAAACTCATCTTAGAGCTTGGAAGGATCAATTAAAGCTTGGAGCTTCTCTTTACTGCTTGGCCGAATCCTCCACTGCACAAAGGAGCAACATTTGATCATCCATTGCATCCACATTCCGTTTTTGTGAGTATTGTTTCCGCCATTACTTCAATATAGTTCATTCTTATATATATTTTGCTTGTTTTTTGATCTTGGGGACATGGTTATTAGATTTCCAACAATGGTATCATTGAGCCTAAAAATGCATGCAAATATATTAGGATGATATTTGGGGAAAATTGTTTGAAGCATGATTTGATGAGTTTGCTTGATTAAATATGCTTAGATGTATGTTAAATGGATTATACATCATCAATTTCATGGAAAATAAATTGGATTAATTTTTCCAACCCCAATGAGGCTTGGCCGAATACATGCAAGCATGTGGACTAGATGATTTTTTAATTTTAAGACATTGGATGACTTGAAATAATATGGAGATGATCATTTGTAACTTGATTGGATTGAAAACGAAATCGGAACCATATTAATCACCTTGGCCGAATGCTTGATGATGATTAGGGACTTGATTTTTGATTAAATAATGTTGGACATGTATTTAAGATAAAAATATGATTAATAGATTAATTTGATATTTTGGGAATATTGATTTAATGGATTAATCATGAAAATACACTATAATTAATTAAGTTATAAAATTTGGAATTTTAAAATTTAGTTAATTGGGCTTAAATGGAATTGGGCCTAAACTATTATATTTGGTCATAAATGGGCTTGGTTGGGCCAAGTAGATTTGGACCATTTGGATTGGATCCAAAATGGGCCTAAATCACACCATTTAAGTCCAATGTAATAAATGGGCTTTTATGTTTAATTGGGCCTTATGGGCTTGATATTGGTTTTATGGCAAATGAGGGTGATTCCTTATTGGGCTTGGAAATTGGGTTTGACCCACATTGACCAAGGCCCAAGCCTAATGAAATCAATAGAAAGCCCATCGGACTTTAATTAAACGGACATTAGATGTTAGTTGGGCTTTGAGACCCAATAGTACTAGATTTGGAATCTAAGTATAAAAGCACAATAAAAGTGTAAATATTTAATTTAGAATTAAATAAAAGGATTAGTATTGAATACGACTTAAATTGGATTTAACGAGTAGTTCGATATAATTCGTGAATTCATACCATATGTATTTATTCTCAAAACGAGTTGGACTCGCGCAAATGCAAACAATTGTTTGAACATTGTATTGTCACCTAATTAAAGACTAATTAATTGGATTTGATTGGTTGTATAACATGCCTTGAATGAATGAATGAATGTGGATGTGTTGTATGAATAGTGTATATCGGATGGATATTAGAAGGGAAGGGTAATTTTAGAAATTATTGTAAATTTGGAATTTATAAATTGGACCTGCGTGTCCAGCCTTATCTCTTTATCTCTTTGTATTCTCTTCTCACCTAATTCCCCTCAATGTAAATGAGGTTTCTCTTATTGTATTATGTAATTGGGTAGAAGTAGAATAGTGCTAGCGGGGAGAGGAAAGGGAGTGATTTGTTCTAGGAACAAGTTGTTAATATATCCATCCGCATATCACTATTATTTTACTTTACGCGCTTTATGATGTTTTAGAAGCATGCTTAAGGGTGTATGATGATGAGACCTAACAAAGATAAATTAATTGGTTGCCAATTACGCGAAAAATCCCTCAAACAATATTAAGCGATTTTCCTTCCGTTGAATGATTCTTTCTCAAGATCCGAAATTGGCATTGGTTTGTTGGCCAAAGTCAAGACCTTTGTCAATTGAGGATGTGTTTGAATCATGAGAGTTTTGTTCACATCGGTGTCCTGTTCAAGTTGTGATTTGTTGGCAAAGTCAAGATCACTTCTTGTCCATCGACATTGATTACGAAACTTTCCTCGTCAATGGGTCCCGCTTAACTGGAATCATTAGGTTTGTTGTGCCAAAGCCAAGGCTTAGTTGATTCAGAGGAAATGGTTAGGAAAATGTATTGGATACATTGACGTATGTATTAGATATATATGTTTCGGACTTGGATGTCCACCTACCGGATCTAGGAATTGGATGGGATCCAATTGATCTTCGAGATCTACCTAGTTAAATATCATACAACTTGTTGGCCAAAGTCAAGGTTGTGTGTTATTTAACGGGATCCTAGCCCACTAGGAAATTGGATTTCCCGAGTACTCAACAGAGGGTTAGAGACTTGTAGAAAATAGTGGGAGGCTAGTATTGAGTTTGCAATTTCATTCAGATACTTAGCTTTACGCGCTTACAAAATTTATTTCGTCAATTTTTAACATTAGTTGGACTAATAAAATGTTATTTTTCTTGTAACAGTTTGACTGTACCCATTTTATCGTTAACTAGATAGTTGGACTATCGTAGTTAAGATGGCAAGCAAGGTAAATGTCCGAGACATCATCATGGGTGAAAATGTCTTTAAGGGGATAAACTTTGCTGATTGGGAAATGAACCTAAGGATAGCCCTTGGGGCAGAGAGGATACTGTATACGATTCAGAGACCTCTCGGGCCTAAGCCCACTGAGCCACTTGAGCTGGAGTTATGGAAAACTCACAGTGATGATTGTGACACGGCTCAGTCGATCATGCTTGCTTCAATGACTCAACACTTTTCGCCAAAATAGGGACTTGGATCCTTATAATATGATGGCAAGATTGCAAGATCTTCACCGCACTAATAAGCGGATGGCGAGGTACGAGTTAGTGAAGAAAATCTTTCGCTCCCGTATGACTGATGGTAGTTCTGTTGAGGTCCATGGGACTCAAATGATAGCCGATATTGATGAACTGGCTAGTATGGGTATAGTCTTGGAGTCTGAGCTGGCTATAGATGTACTTCTACAGTCACTACCCGATACTTGGAAACAGATTGTCATCAACTACAAACTGATGAATTCGGATGACACTCTTGGAGAGTTGTTGTCAATTCTCAAGGAGTCAGAGAAAGAACTTCTGAAAGGCAACAAGCGCGAGGCGCACTTTGCAACAACATCTCAAACGCCGAAAGCTGGGCTCAAGGCAACTGGGGGTGTCAAGAAGAAGAAGCATAAGAACAAAGGCAAGGCCAAGTCAACAAAGGCTTCTGGGAAGCCAAGGGACAAGTCTCAAGATGTTTGCCTGAAATGCGGCAAGAGAGGTCACTGGAAGCGTGACTGCCGCATGAACAAGGGACATAAGGAGGACATACAGGCGGGCAAGGCTCCGGCCTCATGTATGTTTGTTATTGAGATAAATATGACTACTTCTAGTCTTAATAAAAATTGGATTTTTGATTCTGGCTGTGGTTCTCATATTTGTACTGATGTGCAGGATCTGCATGATAGCAGGAGACTGGCTTCGGGGGAGGTAGATCTACGAGTTGGAAATGGAACTTCTGTTGCTGTTTTGGCCGTAGGCACTTTTGTTTTGAAACTGCCCTCGGGGCATGTACTTAAACTATATGACTGTTATTTTGTTCCTAGTTTAACTAGGAATATTATTTCTGTATCTTTGTTAACCCAAACAGGGTACACTTTTGTATTTAAAAACACCAGGTGTTATTTATATATGAATGATGCAGAAATTTGCAGTGCTGATGCAAATAATGGTCTTTTATATTTTGAATATAAATGAATCTCCAAAATGTAAAATAACAAACAAAAGGCTCAAAATGAGTAATCAAAAGAAGAAACTTATTTGTGGCATTGTCGTCTGGGACACATCAACAAGACTCGCATATCCACACTTTCGAAGAGTGGGTACTTGGACGGATTTGATCCAAATTCATATGACGTCTGCGAATCTGTTTATTAGGCAAAATGCCTAAATCACCTTTTAGTGGTAAAGGTGAACGCGCCACTGAACTGTTAGCCCTCGTTCATAGTGACGTTTGTGGGCCCATGTCTAGCCAGGCTAGAGGTGGATATCGATACTTCGTAACCTTTACGGATGATGCATCACGTTATGGTTATGTGTATCTAATGATGCACAAGTCGGAAACTTTTGAGAAATTCAAAGAGTTTCGACACGAAGTTGAAAAACAAACAGGCAAGAGTATTAAAACATTACGGTCGGACCGTGGTGGCGAATACTTAAGTAATGAGTTTCAAGATTACTTGAAAGAATATGGTATTCTTTCACAATGGACTCCTCCTGGAACACCACAATTAAATGGTGTGTCTGAACGGAGAAACCGTACCTTGCTTGATATGGTAAGGTCGATGATGAGTCGCACTGAGCTGCCTATATCCTTCTGGGGACACGCATTAGAAAGTGCAATCCTTATTTTGAATAGGGTTCCGTCAAAGTCTGTTGAACAGACTCCGTATGAGATATGGACAGGAAAGAAACCAGGTTTCTCATTCCTGAAGATTTGGGGTTGCTGGGCATACGTCAAACGTTTGGAAGGTACCAAACTTGAACCCAAATCAGATAAATGCCTATTTGTTGGATATCCTAAGGAAACCAAAGGATATTACTTCTATAACCCAAAAGAGAACAAAGTATTTGTTGCTCTACATGCGGTTTCCTTGAGAAGGAATTCCTAAATGCAGTGTTTAGTGGGAGGAAAGTAGAACTCGATGAAAGTCGTATGATACTGTTCCTGGCAATGAATCTAGAACGGAACATGAACAGTCCATCCAGGATGAGACTGAACCACAATCTTCAATTACACAAGGACTACGTAGGTCGGAGAGAGTCAGGGTAATACCTGAGAGGTATGGATTCCTGATCTCACCTCATGTAGATATTAATCTTATTGAGGATACTGAACCGGCTACGTATGAGGAAGCGATACAGGGTATCGAATCCACTTTATGGCAAGATGCCATGAAGGCCGAAATGGATTCCATGTATACCAACCAAGTTTGGACACTGGTTGATGCACCAGAAGGCGTAAAGCCTATTGGATGCAAATGGGTCTTCAAGAAGAAGACAGACATGGATGGCAACGTACAAACGTACAAAGCTAGGCTCGTAGCAAAGGGGTATCGTCAACAACTTGGAGTTGATTATGACGAAACTTTCTCACCCGTTGCCATGATTAAATCCATTCGGATAATGCTTGCAATAGCTGCATATTACGATTACGAAATATGGCAGATGGACGTTAAAACCGCTTTCCTTAACGGAAACCTGTTGGAGGATGTTTATATGCAACAACCTGACGGTTTTATCGCACCAAGACTTGCAAACAAGGTTTGTAAGTTAAATCGGTCCATTTATGGACTGAAGCAAGCATCGAGGTCATGGAACCAACGTTTTGATGAGGTCATAAAAGAATATGATTTCATTCAAAACGTAGATGATCCTTGTGTATATAAGAAGGTTAGTGGGAGTGCACTGACTTTTATTGTCCTTTATGTCGACGATGTATTGCTTATAGGCAATGACATTCCCATGTTAACGTCGGTGAAAGCTTGGCTTTCATTGAAATTCTCCATGAAAGATCTGGGAGAAGCAGCTTTTATTCTAGGAATAAAGATCTACCGGGATAGATCTAGAAAGCTACTTGGACTCTCCCAGAGTACATATATTGATAAAGTGTTGAAGAGATTCAACATGGATCAGTCCAAGAAGGGACTGTTGCCAACATCACATGGCGTCTTTCTATCTAGGGACATGTGTCCTAAAACACAAGATGAGAGAGACAACATGAGTCGGACTCCGTTTGCCTCGGTAGTCGGATCGATCATGTATGCCATGATATGTACACGACCTGATGTGTCCTATGCTTTGAGCATGTGCAGTCGATATCAGGCCGACCCAGGACAAGATCACTGGATGGCGGTTAAGAATATCCTTAGGTATCTTAAAAGAACTAAAGATGTTTTCTTAATCTATGGAGATGGAGAACTTGAGGTATCTGGGTATACCGATGCAAGTTTCCAAACCGACAGAGACGACTTCAAGTCGCAAAACGGGTACATATTTTGCTTGAATAACGGAGCAGTGAGCTGGAAATCTTCCAAGCAAGATACTGTTGCCGATTCAGCAACTGAAGCGGAGTACATTGCAGCAGCTGAAGCAGCAAAAGAGGCAGTTTGGATCCGTAAATTCCTAATTGGATTAGGAGTAGTTCCGTTAGCAGCTGAGCCCGTTCCATTGTATTGTGACAATAGCGGGGCTATAGCACAGGCTAAGGAACCAAGGTCTCATCAACGATCCAAACATGTTCTTCGACGATTCCATCTGATTCGAGAGATCATACATCGTGGCGATGTGAAGATCGAGAAGATCGCATCAGAGGATAATATTGCAGATCCGCTGACGAAGGCTATTCCTCGGGAAAAGTTTGAGCGACATGTACATAGTTCAGGTATTAGATGCTTGAGTGACTGGCTATAGGCCAAGTGGGAGATTGTTAGACAGTAATGACCCATAGCGTCACTATTTTGTAAATGATATTGTATTATTGTACAAAATTAACTATGTAGTAATGAAATTGCCTTTTACCGTTTTGTAATTTATTTACTTATATATAAATGGTAAAAGTCCCTATGATTAGTTCCGGATTGTGATGATATGAGACAGTATCAATCCATAAAGGTTTAATCATTAAATATCCCTAGTCGTAGTATTATCGAGATTGGACATCGATAATGCGGAATAGACTAGTACTGCACTTGTGCATGTTGTGAGGGCACAACGGCATAGTTCTCATATATTTAAGTATTGGATACTTATGCAAGTGCGGTAGGAGGTTGTGTTTTACCGATAGTACGGAAAACAGCTTCGCTCTGGATAGACCCCGCGGAGTCCCATTGGTAGTATGTCTGCGTGTCTATGGGAGTCTGCTTCAGGGTAGGTGCATATGATCTTAACCTGAGATTTGCATCGCTAGTACTTACGACAATCGGTAAAATTTAGGTTTGTGGTCCAGGGCTTTAACGAGTTCTGTGTATACCTCTTCTGGGTTTATCGAGAATCGTAGTGTACTGGGTGTGATGTCAAGATGGAAGTATCACTTCAGACATATGGAGATGATGATCGCGAGGGATACAGAACTAGTACTCTATAATGGTGCAACCATCGGATAATATGACTAGGTCAGGATTATCCGATTCAAAGAGACTGGTTGCTTGATGTCCGATATGTGTATCGTACGGGGCAGACACATATCCAGCCCCAGGCCTTACATGTGATCATCAGATACTGGTTCGATATACACTATACTACGGTATACTACGCCTGTTATAGATCCATATTCCAGTAAGAATATTTCTAGAGAATTGGTAGGCATGGCGTTTTGCTAGAAGCTAACCTTGTCTTGTAAATCGGTAAAAACGTAGTACTTGGTACGTACGTGTTCGAATAGTTCGACAACCGGATTTACTGCCAACATATCTAGAGGTCTCTTGGGTCGCTTCCCGAAGATTCACCGATGACGTATGATTCAAAGATTAATCTTGGATTAATTACGGAGAGACTTTATCTTGGATAAAGTACTATAAAAAGAGAGAGAACGATTAATTTAGAATTAATCGTAAAATTATTATATTCGATATAATAATCGGAATTCGATTTCGACGTGAAATTGAAATTAGATTTTAATTCGGGCAAACGAGTTAATTTAGAATTAATTCGTTAGCGACGTAAATAATAATTTCGCTAGGCGCAATTATTTATTTAAATTCGATTTAATTAACGTCGCGACGTAAGCTCGGTATTTCGGAAATATCGAACCCGAACGCGTGAGTGCACGTGGGCCCACTTTCATTTGGAAACGTGTGGGGCCCACATGACACTTGTCATTATTGCATTATTTAATCAAAATGTATTGCATGAAGATAGTGTACAAAGCACTCAAGGGTATTGCATGGAAATTGAGTGTTAGACACTCTAAGTCTTTGCATGGATGTGTCATAAGTATATTATTATTAATATAATTATGACATAAATATAAATTGATTTTGAGACAAAAAATAAAACCCTCCTCTCCCTCTCTAATTACCGAAACAGTGAGCTCTCAAAGCTCTCTCCATTCTTCATTTGTTTGTGGCAAGACAAGAAGAAAGTGTGCTTGTTTGGAACTCTAACACACAACTTTGGCTAGCAACATCAAGGGATCATACAAGGTGTTATGGGAAACTCATCTTAGAGCTTGGAAGGATCAATTAAAGCTTGGAGCTTCTCTTTACTGCTTGGCCGAATCCTCCACTGCACAAAGGAGCAACATTTGATTCATCCATTGCATCCACATTCCGTTTTTGTGAGTATTGTTTCCGCCATTACTTCAATATAGTTCATTCTTATATATATTTGCTTGTTTTGATCTTGGGGACATGGTTATTAGATTTCCAAACACCTTGATCTGGGATTGTTCATGTAGTGACATGGGAATGGAGGCACCTTGTATGATGAGATCATATATGACTGGACTCAGATAAATACTAATTCTTTTAATATCCGTTAACCGAGGAAATTCATTTTATATAATAGATGGTCATATATGGATTCGATCTTAATCATGAGTGTACTACGAACTCCTGCATGACAGACTATGTCCTTTGATTTACTATGGTGAGGTTGGTGTTGCATTCCCGACCAATAACTATGTATTTTGGGGATATGAATTGGTGTGTAGCTGAGAATGTTTTACATAGATATGGAATTCACTCATTCTACGAGAAGCAGAAGAATATATTTTTTAAGAGTTGATTCGGAACTTGAACAATTTGAGCGCTCAACTTTTCTATTACGAATAGAAAGTTTTATATTCATAATTGTTATGAATTAATTGTTCATTATAGAATCAATAGTGCCCAAGAGACAAAATATTTAGAGGGGTTTAACAGACTTTTGACCCGGCTCTATTTATGAGATATCCCTGAAGGGCTATATCCATATGTAATGACATATCGATGGACACCGAAGTTGTTCGGTTTATTTATTCCACCTACGGTAATGAGAGTTCAACTTCGAGTTTTTAGTAGAATAACGCAGAGTTAATAATTTGTAATATTTGATTAAATAGTTTAATTAATATTTTGAAATTATTGGAGCTCGGAACCATATGTCCATTTGGTCCCCGTGCTAGCTCGATTAACTGTAGAAAACCTAATATAATTAGATTGTCTAATTATATGCTCACATTACATTTATATATTATGAATGATTTAATAATATTTATTGTCACAAATGAAAACTATGTTAAATTAGTTTTACTTAATGTTTTCTAGAATTCCTTGATTATGAGATAATCAAGTCTTGATTATGAGATAATCAAGTTAGTAATA
>SKCR01025102.1:0-27374 GCA_019454045.1 Zanthoxylum bungeanum
ATTAAATGGATAAGGATGTGTGGTGTGATCTAGTATCAAACCATCCTTTACCATACGGAATAAGCATCCAATGCTTAAGTGATTAAACTCATAAAGCACCGTTCTAAATTATTTACTTTTACCGAATAATTTTTCTTAATGTTTATCTCTAAGTCAATGAAACTACTAGTCATATTATAAAATATGTAACAATTGTTTATAAAAACAAATAACTATCCAATAGTCGCAAGTTCCGATATCAAATATCAAAACAATCGTTAACTAATATTTTTAAATAACTAGATGGGAGATCTGGTATCCAATACCTATAGTTGTAGTATTGTGAAAATCGATATTTTCTATACATAATATACACATCTCCTTTCTTTAGCTTTAATATTTGCATTCAACTATTCACAACAATTGTAAATAATTGATTAGAAAATCGTGTCAGACACATTCCTCTAAAGGTAATTAAAGCTAAGAAACGTCATTACGAGATAAACAAATACCTAATGGGGCTTTCTAAATGCCAGTCAAAATCTCGAGACATGAACTAATTCAAGTCAATTCTTACTGCATAAGAAACTATTATCTCTAAAGTATTATATCCTAAAGGGATATCTATCTAGATTATCTATCATGACTTAGTAACTAAGTCACTAACCATCTTTATTTTTGAAGAAAATCGGAACAATAGTTCCTGATGGTTTAGACCAATCTAATAATATCCTAGTCTAGTAGTATCTAGAACTTATTCTAGAATAACTGCAACCAAGAGTCAAGTCAGATAACATATCAAAATATGTGTGCAGTAAATAAAAGTTTAATTCTATATAAACAATAGAAAAAGGAAACAAACAAGCATAACATACACTGCCTAAGTTATGGAATATTTTAAACTTAGCAGTGCCTCCCACTATTTTTACGTAATGCCGTAATCCCCAACGGAAATACGAGAATTCAATAATTAAATCGAATTCCATAATGGGAAGAGGACCCCATGAAATATTTCGACTCACAGCAGAGGCACGGTCTCGCCGACGTATATTCACAGGTAGACAACTAATTGTCAATCACTTACTAGTGACTCCAAGATTCCGGTCCTGGCCGTTTCTCGTTGTCGCTGCGAAGGCAGGCCCACAAGGAGACGTACCAAGGTTAAACTTGTCAATGATAAACTCAAGTTACTTGCGTAACCCTGACAGCTAGGGCACGTTCAGGATTCTGCTTCCGCTTGAATTTATCTTGTATCTAATATACATTCGGCATAAATAAATTTCTATCAGCTACACCCTCACAGCAGAGGCACGGTCTCGGATGTAGTCAACGAAAAGATATATTTATAAACCGTATTGACAAGACGGACCAAGAAACAAGTATTCCAAATACTAGTTACTTTTAAAACCTTATTAAGCGGGAATTTCCATTAAGTGTCATACACCCTAAATCTAATCAAATTAGATTATAACATGCATGTATAAAGTCAAGAAAACATGATTAAACATTGAATAAATAAAGCTAATCATTTTATGGAGGCCTAGAATCAGACTCGCTCTGATACCATTTTGTATGGGTTTTTAGGGGCTAAATCCGGTAACGCAGCGGAAGCGGTGGAAAATCAAATTTTCCGATTTCAAAAATTTTTCTCGGATTAATTAAATAAACATATTTATTTAATTATACAATAATCAAATTATGAAATAAAATTCAAATGAATCATATTCAAGTGAATTTACCGAATTACCCTTATTTGGTATTTTGTCCATTTTAGTCCGAAATTGATCTAATCAATTTTGAATGATTCTAAATCATTTCTAAGATGAACTTAGCATGTTCAAAACATCAAAACACCAAAGCACCAAAATCCCAAATTTCTTCATCAAGGCCGAATGCACCATTAGTGCCATTTTGTGCACTTTGTCATTTCATGCATCAAAACACATCAAGATGTAATCCAAGAACATGAAACTTTATATGCATCATAACACACAAATACACAACATATATAAAATCCCCAAATTTGGAATTGGTCATGAACCCTAATTTTTCAATTTCATCAAATTGGACAAATTAGACCAAATTGGTTAAATCTAACACTTCAATCATCTTCTTCCATCCAATCAAAGTCTCAACACAATGAAACAACTCAAGATCAAATCTAGGTCATCTAAGAGTGGGTCAACAACTCTAGATTAGCAACAAGGTTTCCAAAACCATAAAAGAATACTTATAACTACACTAGTCACAAGCTTCTCCATTATACATGCTCAACACTTTCATCAAACATTTATCCATCAAAAACACAAAGAATAAAATAGAAAAACTCAAGAATCACAAGATGTTGCCCACAACAAGAGGAACAAATTACTCTCTAATGGAAGGTTGGAAATACTTACTATTTTCCAAGCTTTCTTGATTTTTCTTTCTTTTCTCTCTAGCATTCTTTGCCTTCCTTTAATGGAGTTTTGGTTAAAGTGTATTAGGTTAGATACCAAATGAAATGAAAAACAATATATACTTGCATCACAAAGGCTTGGCCGAATTTGGCAAAGGCATATACAAGAAATATAATTTCAATTTCATTAATTCAAACTTGATAAAATATCTTAATAACACTTTATAGATATTATATTAAGTCAAAAATGCAACTAAGAAAATATAACTCTTATATTTAAGTGTATTGGCCGAAATTAAAAGAAATAAAGGAAAAAGATATTTTTATTTTTCAAACAATTTGAACAAATATCTTAAGAAGTCAAAATCAATTGACAACCATTTCCTTTAAGTATAAGTCAACAATTGCAACTTATAATCACTTCCTAACTTTATCATTTGGTGATATATTTATATTTTAATTATATTAATCATTTAACAATTAAATAATTAATAATTAATTAAATACAAATATATCAAACATATGTATTATATTTACTTTAAATATCTCAAATATATATATTAATGATATATGTCAAATACCTTTATTTGACTATTTATAATGTGTATTTAATAATATCATATATTAAATACAAATACACATTAATTAGGAAATGACGGTTCGGCCGTTCGCATGTATTTTTCGTTTAACGATTAAACGATTTATAAATAATCATCATTATTCATAAATGTTGCTCTAGTGCTCTACGAGTATGTTTCATTATTGAGACTCTCTAGATTCAGGTATATCCGTCACGAAATCCAATTTCGTGTCCATAATCTATCCACCCGTAGATTATGACGATCACAGATAAACTAGCTGAATCATATAGGTCGAGGTCATTGCATACGTATAATCCCTCCGTCACAGGTATCCAGATAATCCCAGAGATATAGATGTAAACGTCAAATCTCTATAGGTATTATCTCGTCGACGTATCTATTAGCAATCTCTAAATAACACTCGGAACTTACTTCCGATGTATACTGTGGCCACAGATTTAACAGACTGCTAATTATATATGGACTACCTATGCTCTGTACACAGAACTGACGGATCCTATCTTGACACACACAGGATATCCTGAGGATCGATCCACACCCAACGAACAGGCGGAGGTCTGATCTAAATAGATCGGTGACGTGACTGCCATCTAAGTGTGGAGGATGTCTCATACATCCACAGTGGTGTCTCAAGTCGAAGGACCACTATGCTACTCAACCCGAGAAGATTCTTATTGACGTTGGTGTACCATCCATTAAGAATCTTCGGTGAGCCGTTCAGTGTTTATCCACTATAAACACCTACACGTCTATACGAGTCTCCATAGACTCATGGTTCATTGGGATAAACCATCAGACCAAGTCTCGATATACGACATGTACTGGTCTCAACGGATTTGACTAACCGACCCGTGTTAGCAAATCTTGACCAGGAACTATGTTTGATAATATCATATAGCAGTGACACTTCCCAATGTCAATTACAAACTAACTTTAATGTGTACTGCATTATATATTATCGGGCCTTTGTCTAATATACATATCACTAAACCACATTTAGTTTCAATCTAATCGTAATCAGATCGAATACGTATATAAAAACAAGAGGTGCAACCATAAATAAGTAATATTATGGAATAAGGAGATGTTCGTATTCATGAATCAGACATAAATACGGTCCGGATTGGCGCTCTGAGCACCAACCCCAACAGAGGCACACCTGCACAATCAGGGATGAGAGCGAGGTTTACCCACACCCACCTGTAGTACGAGGTTGGGAACAGGACGAGGAACAAATGGAGGAATCACATGACTACACTCACCTGCTTCTTACCTAGGTCATGTTATGAGGTTTAGGTACTGCTCTAGATGTTGGGGATGTGACGCTTTATACAGTTAGGCTCAAAATAATACACTAGCATATGGTCCACCTTTTTATTATCACTATAAAATACAAACCAACTGGGTTCTAGAATCTTCAAGTTCAGTTCTCATATTTTGGACTCTATCAATTAGACCTTTATTTCTCTCATCCAGGTCATCTACCATAAAGAGATTTGCTCAAATTTGGCTTGAGCTTCATTCTTTTCTAGCTCAACAGTTTTCAGCCTCTTATTGACCTCTAAATTAGTTTCTTAATAGCTAAACTCTCATTAAACAGTTCAATATAAGCTATCTGAAGACTTTCCTCATCAACAGAACTCATCGAGAGAGACTTCTAAATCAAACATCGTTAACTTCATTCTCTCTCTCATCAGACACACTAGCAGTAAAGGCTATATAATTGTCTGTAGGAGAGACATCACCTTCAGAATCACTAAGGGATGATGCCATGGCTTTCTTGCCTTTAGCCCTAGGTATGTGGGACACTCAGATCTAACGTGCCATATCATTCACATTCATAGCACTGGGCACCATGGGATCTACTATCCTATCCTCTCCAGACTCTCTCCTACTATGCCTACTCTCTCTAGGCATATCCTCCCTATCTCTGTCACTATTATGCTCACTTTTCTTCAGCTTAGAAATTTCCTAAACTTCTTTGCAATCAAGGCCCAATCATGATCTGTGAGGGGTATCATCATCACTAGATGAACCATGAACAACTTCCTTCGCGATCTTCATCGCTATATTTTTGGGCTTTAGATGCCCAGGAAGTTTCAGCTTATAAACCTGCAGTTTTCCTACGAGGTCTTCTAAATTAAGTTGATCAAGGTCATTGCTTTCCTCGATGGCGGTGATCTTAGGTAGGAACTTATCAGGCATGGATATAAGGATTTTTCCTAAACTATCCTACTGGTAGGAATAGTCTCACCTAGGTTAAAGCTTGAGTTAACGATATCGTTAATCTCAGTATAAAATGATCAAAGGTCTCATCATCCTTTCATTCTAGCGACCTCAAACCTAGTAGCAAGATCCTGGAGTATATATTTTAACAGACAATGGGCCCATGGCATAGTCTGCAGGATGTCCCAAGCATCCTTGGCTATCTCACACATTGAGATTCTCCTAAACTCAGCAGAACAAATAGCACCAGTAGGGCATTAACAGCCTTGCTTTCCTATTACTAGCATCAAATTCGTCCTTGTCCAGGTCATTTTTGTCTTTAGGGAAGATACCCAATCAACAACAACAACAGGAGGCGTTTCCACCCGTGTTCAACAGTCATCCAGACCCTCTCATCTAAGGACTTAAGGAAAACGCTTCATGCGAACCTTCCAATGTAAATATTCATTGTCATTAAAAAATGGCGGACAATTTAAAGGTTGACTACGCTCCATAGGAAAATGGTGGGTCAAGGATCGAGTCAATCTCTGATACAATTGAAAATAGTGTGTGATTCAGCTAGGTTCGACCGTATGCGGAATTATCACAATTAACTAAGACAAGTCCTAATTAATGTGTCTATGCAAATCCAACACGCAACCACAATATCCAACAAAAAAATATTTGCTGCAAATATTAAAAAATAACGAAAGGTTTAATAAAGCAGTAAATTAAAATCAATCACACAAATTTCAACACAATAATTTTTGGTGACGAATTGGAAATCTTGCGAGGTAAAAAAACCACTACGGGTACAGGTGTTGGGGTTGGTGCTCAGAGCGCCAATCCGGACCGTATTTATGTCTGATTCATGAATACGAACATCCCCTTATTCCATAATATTACTTATTTATGGTTGCACCTCTTGTTCTTATATACGTATTCGATCTGATTACGATTAGATTGAAACTAAATGTGGTTTAGTGATATGTATATATTAGACAAAGGCCCGATAATATATAATGCAGTACACAGTTACAAAGTTAGTTTTGTAATTGACATTGGGAAGTGTCACTGCTATATGAATATTATCAAACATAGTTCCTGGTCAAGATTTGCTAACACGGGTCGGTTAGTCAAATCCGTTGAGACCAGTACATGTCGTATATCGAGACTTGGTCCGATGGTTTATCCCAATGAACCATGAGTCTATGGAGACTCGTATAGACGTGTAGGTGTTTATAGTGGATAAACACTGAACGGCTCACCGAAGATTCTTAATGGATGGTACACCAACGTCAATAAGAATCTTCTCGGGTTGAGTAGCATAGTGGTCCTTCGACTTGAGACACCACTGTGGATGTATGAGACATCCTCCACACTTAGATGGCAGTCACGTCACCGATCTATTTAGATCAGACCTCCGCCTGTTCGTTGGGTGTGGATCGATCCTCAGGATATCCTGTGTGTGTCAAGATAGGATCCGTCAGTTCTGTGTACAGAGCATAGGTAGTCCATATATATTTAGCAGTCTGTTAAATCTGTGGCCACAGTATACATCGGAAGTAAGTTCCGAGTGTTATTAAAGATTGCTAATAGATACGTCGACGAGATAATACCTATAGAGATTTGACGTTTACATCTATATCTCTGGGATTATCTGGATACCTGTGACGGAGGGATTATACGTATGCAATGACCTCGACCTGTATGATTCAGCTAGTTTATCCGTGATCGTCATAATCTACGGGTGGATAGATTATGGACATGAAATTGGATTTCGTGACGGATATACCTGAATCTAGAGAGTCTCAATAATGAAACATACTCGTAGAGCACTAGAGCAACATTTATGAATAATGATGATTATTTATAAATCGTTTAAACGTTAAACGAAAAAATACATGCGAACGGGCCGAACCGTCATTTCCTAATTAATGTGTATTTGTATTTAATATATGATATTATTAAATACACATTAATAAATAGTCAAATAAAGGTATTTGACATATATCATTAATATATGTATTTGAGATATTAAAGTAAATATAATACATATATTTGATATATTGTATTTAATTAATATTTATATTAATTTTAAATATTAATAAATGTTAATATAATTAAAATATAAATATATCACCAAATGATAAAGTTAGGAAATGATTATAAGTTGCAATGTTGACTTTACATTAAAGGAAAAGGTTGTCAAATTGATTTTGACTTCTAAGATATTTGTTCAAAATTGTTTGAAAAATGAAAATATTTTTTCCTTATTTCTTAAAATTCGGCCATACACTTAAAATATAAGAGTTATATTTCTTAGTTGCATTGTTGACTTAATTAAATATCTTTAAAGTGTTTTTAGATATTTATCAAGTTGATCAAATGTAAAGTGAAATGAAATTGAAATTAATAACTTGTATTTGGTTGGTGAATTTCGGCCAAGGCATCTTTGAACAAGTATATATTGTTTTTCATTTCATTTCATTCTTAACCTAATACACTTTAAAAGAAAACTCCATTAATGGAAACAAAGGAAGCTTGTGAGAAAGAAAGAAGAAACCAAAGAAAGCTTGGATTTTAGTAAGTTTTTCCAACTTACTATTAGAAAGGAAAATGTTCCTTAGGATCTAGGCTTTAACATATGATGTTCTTAGGTTTATTTCTTCTTTATTCTTTGTGTTTTTGATGATGGAAGTTTTGTGAAAGTGTAGAGCATGTATGATGAAGGAAGCTTATGACTATTGTAGTAATAAGTGTTCTTTTATGGTTTTGGAAACCTTGTTGCTAATCTAGAGTTGTTGACCCACTCTTAGATGACCTAGATTTGATCTTGAGTTGTTTCATTGTGTTGAGACTTTGATTGGATGGAAGAAAGAAACATGATTGAAGTATTGATTTAACCAATTTGGTCTAATTTGTCCAATTTGAAGAAATTGAAAAATTAGGGTTCATGACCAATTCCAAATTTGGGGTTTTCATATATGTTGTGTATTTGGATGTGTATATGATGCATATAAAGTTTCATGTTCATTGGATTACATCTTGATGTGTTTTGATGCATGAAATGACAAAGTGCACAAAATGGCACCAAGGTGTGCATTCGGCCAAGGAGTTGGAATTTTGGGGTTTTGGTTGCTTTTGGTGTTTTGATGTTTTGAACATGCTAAGTTCATCTTAGAAATGATTTAGAATCATTCAAAATTGATTTGATCAATTTCGGACTAAAATGGACAAAATACCAAGTAAGGGTAATTGGTAAATTCACTTAAATATGATTTATTGAATTTTATTTCATAATTTGATTATTGGAATATTAAATAAATATGTTTATTTAATTAATCCGAGAAAATTTTTGAAATCGGAAATTGATTTTCCACCGCTTCCGCTGCGTTACCGGATTTAGCCCCTAAAACCCCTACAAAATGGTATCAGAGCGAGTCTGATTCTAGGCCTCCATAAATGATTAGCTTGTTTTATTCAATGTTTAATCATGTTTTCTTGACTTTATACATGCATGTTATAATCTAATTTGATTAGATTTAGGGTGTATGACACTTAAGAAATCCCCGCTTAATAAGGTTTTAAAGTAACTAGTATTTGGAATACTTGTTTCTTGGTCCGTCTTGTCAATACGGTTTATAAATATCTTTTCGTTGACTACATCCGAGACCGTGCCTCTGCTGTGAGGGTGTAGCTGATAGAAATTTATTTATGCCGAATGTATATTAGATACTAGATAAATTCAAGCGAAAGCGGAATCCTGAACGTGCCCTAGCTGTCAGGGTTACGCAAGTAACTTGAGTTTATCATTGACAAGTTTAACCTTGGTACGTCTCCTTGTGGGCCTGCCTTCGCGCAGCGACAACGAGAAACGACCAGGACCGGACCTCGGAGTCACTAGTGAGTGAGTGATTGACAATTAGTTGTCTACCTGTGAATATACGTAGGCGAGACCGTTTGCCTCTGCTGTGAGTCGAAATATATTCATGGGGTCCTCTTCCCATTATGGAATTCGATTTAATTATTGAATTCTCGTCTTTCCGTTGGGGATTACGGCATTACGTAAAATAGTGGGAGGCACTGCTAAGTTTAAAATATTCCATAACTTAGGCAGTGTATGTATTATGGAAATTGCCGCTTGTTTGTTTCCTTATTCTATAGTATATAGAATTAAACTTTTATTTACTGCACACATATTTGATATGTTATCTGACTAGACTCTTGGTTGCAGTTATTCTAGAATAGGTTCTAGATACTAATAGACTAGGATATTATTAGATTAGTCTAAACCATCGGGAACTGTTGTTCCGATTTTCTTGAAAAATAAAGATGGTTAATGACTTAGTTTCTAAGTCAAGATGATAGATAATCTAGATAGATATCCCCTTTAGGATATAATACTTTAGAGACAATAGTTTCTTATGCAGTAAGAATTGACTTGAATTAGTTCATGTCTCGAGATTCTTGACTGGCATTTAGAAAGCCCTATTAGGTATTTGTTTATCTAGTAATGACGTTTCTAAGCTTTAATTACCTTTAGAGGTAATGTGTCTGACACAATTTGCTAATCAGTTATTTACAATTGTTGTGAATAGTTGAATGCAAATAGTAAAGCTAAAGAAAGGAGATGCGTATATTTGTGTATAGAAAATATCGATTTTCACAATACTACAACTATAGGTATTGGATACCAGATCTCCCGTCTAGTTATTTGAAATATTGGTTAACGATTGTTTTGATATTTGATATCGGAACTTGCGACTATTGGATAGTCACTTGTTCTTTATAAACAATTGTTACATATTTTATAATAACTAGTAGTGTCATTGACGTAGAGATAAACATTAAGAAAAATTATTCGGTAAAGTAAATAATTTAGAACGGTGCTTTATGAATTTAATCACTTAAGCATTGGATGCTTATTCCGTATGGTTAAAGATGGTTTGATACTAGATCACACCACACATCCTTATCCATTTAATGAATATTGTATTCAGGAAAGTGATTAAGATCTCGTTTAACCAATGATTGTCATTGGACCACCAAATTATTTAACTGATACATTGGATGTATGTAGTTTAATAAATAATAATTGCTTAAGGTAGTTTTCTATACTTCGTAACTTAGTGATGAATTTCATAAATTAGTTGATGAATTATAGTTATGTGTTTCTGAAGGAACACATATTGAAAGTCTTGAAAGTATCAAGAACTTTCAATCTGTTCTGATGAAACGTAGATTGAACATTTTTGACTTGTTCAAATATATTCAATCTAAAATATATTGAAAACTTTATCCTTAAAATTCATACATGTCTTTGAACTGTTCAAAGATCTTTGATACGATCAAACGTATGAATTTAAAGCAATTAGTTCTAAGGTTATTTAGTGAATATGATTCATATTCAATATTGTTCTTCCACGATTCCATCTTGATGGAATTGAGTAGTGGGAGCAATCGAATCTTATATGATTTGATTCGTTTGATATTGAATGTTACCGAATTAGTTTCAATACTCTTGGGGTTATGCTCCAGTAACACTAATTCATCTCTCTTTAATTAATGTTCCATTAATTTCTACAGTTACATATATGATATGTATAGGTAGAAAATCGAATCTTGAAAAGTTTAAGATTTGAATTTTTTTTATATAATAGTTATATAATGGAAATTACTTACACCTGGAGGTATAAGTAAAAGTTTATCGTTTATTTGTTTAATAGAATATTGTATTCTATTTAATAGAATATCTTTCCTACGATCCTAAGTAATAAAATGTTTTATTACTTGGTGTGTAACATCTGATGTTAATTATTGTAGAAAAAAGACTTGACTTATTGAAGTCAAATGTGAGAATGATAAATTATAAATGGAACTACGTAATTAATAAGATGAAACAACCCTTATACATCTTCTACAAGTCCAATAGGATAACAGAATCATTCACGAGTATTTGATACTTAATGGTTCCGTTGTTTTTATTGAAGAAAAAATTATCCTATACTTATAATGGAAGCGATATTTGATATCGATTCTGGAAGTTCACCATTGAACCATAGATCTAAGATTGTTCATAGCTTACTACGATCAAGTTTTGAACTTGATTAAGCTTTCATTATGAATTAGTTCATGATATGTGCTAATTGTTTGCGCAGCGAAAGCATTGTGAGCTTATTAAAGGTTTGACCTTTACAGTATGACAGTGAGAAAAGTTATACTCAGCAATCTATTGTAGATTCTGAGAAAACTTATCTCTAGTCACACTAAATGAACAATTAAAGATATATTGGTTAATGTTGATAATAAACTGTATATTTTAGCTAAAGAATGCAAAGTGGCGTTTTTGGATGACTTATTCAGATAAGAGATCAGTTGTGATTTCCTTATTTGAAGAGTTCATTCTGGAATGGCCCTAGAGTTTGTGTTCTGCTGAGATCGCAGTTTAGTGTGCTAGCTTATAGAGCCTATTGTAGACTCAGATAAGTCTTCCAGAAATCTGTGTTCTCTATTTTTGATATCGTCAGATTGTCTGATCTTGTCAAAGTATAGAGAATACATATGTGATTAGAAGGGTTAGTGGGAGCGTACAAATTACTTTTAGTGTTATATATCTTAACGACATTGTCATTATTATAGTAATAATGAGATGTTTGTGAGGTAAAAGATTACCTAAGTCTTCTTTACTCCGTGAAACAGTGGGAGTAGTCTCTGTTTTATATTCGATATAAAGTTTTATATAAGATATAAACCAAGAGACTTGTGAGATACTCCTATTATTCGTACATTAGATATGATCTAATAAAGGACATAACTAGGCTATCTGTATGACAGTTAGTATAACTGTTGGACAGTTATTGTGTGTCTTATACAAGTATTCATTTTTCGTAAATGATGATTCCTTTTTCGAAAGAGATATTGATTAGAATGTCTAATCAATCTTATGTATCATTTGATGATGACATAATAAATACTTTATAATGTGCGAATTAGATATTCGATTTAATCGTAATTGTTACGAGTTATTTTGACATCCTATAGACCATATGATGGATCTTGAAACACGTTCTTTGTGATCTTTGAGATATTAAGAACGAGTTTCTAATTCATGAGAATATAGTCTGCAACCATTAGGGTCATATTAGTTTTGAGACTAATTATGACGTTAGACAGTCTACGTCATAAAGAGTCACAAAAGATGCAGTGGGAGTGTCACGAAGGTTCTACTAACTAAGTAGAATTAAATGCAACTTATGAAGTATTGACTTATGAAGTTGCATAGTGACCTTATAAATTAGAAGTTTTATATTGGTGTTGTGCTTGCGGTTGTCCTCATAATATTTTTGGATTTGATCCCTAAATACTTGGACAACTTAGTAGCTGTAGCATAATACTGATGTAGCATCAGTGTCATATTAATGTATAATTTAGATTCTACAAAATATGAATGATGCTGACTATGGGAAACGATGGAGTTTGTTTGACAAACTCAAATTTCATAGCGGACTTGTTTTTGTTGCCTACCTCTTAAGTACTGGGTGAGCTTTTGAGGGCATGTGCATACGATACACATTGAGACGTGTATATGATACCGTGGATTGGCACTAGAGCAAGTGGGAGAAATTGTTGGGGTTGGTGCTCAGAGCGCCAATCCGGACCGTATTTATGTCTGATTCATGAATACGAACATCCCCTTATTCCATAATATTACTTATTTATGGTTGCACCTCTTGTTCTTATATACGTATTCGATCTGATTACGATTAGATTGAAACTAAATGTGGTTTAGTGATATGTATATATTAGACAAAGGCCCGATAATATATAATGCAGTACACAGTTACAAAGTTAGTTTGTAATTGACATTGGGAAGGTCAAGTGTCACTGCTATATGAATATTATCAAACATAGTTCCTGGTCAAGATTTGCTAACACGGGTCGGTTAGTCAAATCCGTTGAGACCAGTACATGTCGTATATCGAGACTTGGTCCGATGGTTTATCCCAATGAACCATGAGTCTATGGAGACTCGTATAGACGTGTAGGTGTTTATAGTGGATAAACACTGAACGGCTCACCGAAGATTCTTAATGGATGGTACACCAACGTCAATAAGAATCTTCTCGGGTTGAGTAGCATAGTGGTCCTTCGACTTGAGACACCACTGTGGATGTATGAGACATCCTCCACACTTAGATGGCAGTCACGTCACCGATCTATTTAGATCAGACCTCCGCCTGTTCGTTGGGTGTGGATCGATCCTCAGGATATCCTGTGTGTGTCAAGATAGGATCCGTCAGTTCTGTGTACAGAGCATAGGTAGTCCATATATATTTAGCAGTCTGTTAAATCTGTGGCCACAGTATACATCGGAAGTAAGTTCCGAGTGTTATTTAAAGATTGCTAATAGATACGTCGACGAGATAATACCTATAGAGATTTGACGTTTACATCTATATCTCTGGGATTATTTGGATACCTGTGACGGAGGGATTATACGTATGCAATGACCTCGACCTGTATGATTCAGCTAGATTATCTGTGATCGTCATAATCTACGGGTGGATAGATTATGGACATGAAATTGGATTTCGTGACGGATATACCTGAATCTAGAGAGTCTCAATAATGAAACATACTCGTAGAGCACTAGAGCAACATTTATGAATAATATGATATTATTTATAAATCGTTTAAATCGTTAAACGAAAAAATACATGCGAACGGGCCGAACCGTCATTTCCTAATTAATGTGTTTTTGTATTTAATATATGATATTATTAAATACACATTAATAAATAGTCAAATAAAGGTATTTGACATATATCATTAATATATGTATTTGAGATATTTAAAGTAAATATAATACATATGTTTGATATATTTGTATTTAATTAATTAATTAATTATTTAATTGTTAAATGATTAATATAATTAAAATATAAATATATCACCAAATGATAAAGTTAGGAAATGATTATAATGTTGCAATTGTTGACTTATACATTAAAGGAAATGGTTGTCAAATTGATTTTGACTTCTTAAGATATTTGTTAATTATTTTTGAAAAATGAAAATATCTTTTTCCTTTATTTCTTGCTAAATTCGGCCATACACTTAAAATATAAGAGTTATATTTTTCTTAGTTGCATTTTTTGACTTAATTAAATGTCTTTTAAAGTGTTTTAGATATTTAACCAAGTTGATCAAATGTAAAGTGAAATGAAATTGAAATTAATTACTTGTATTGGTTTGGTGAATTCGGCCAAGGCATTTTGATACAAGTATATATTGTTTTTCATTTAATTTCATTGTTAACCTAATACACTTTAAAAGAAAACTCCATTAATGGAACCAAAGGAAGCTGTGTGAGAAAGAAAAGAAGAAACCAAAGAAAGCTTGATTTTAGTAAGTTTTTCCAACTTACTATTAGAAAGGAAAATGTTCCTTAGGATCTAGGCTTTAACATATGATGTTCTTAGGTTATTTATTCTTTATTCTTGTGTTTTTGATGATGGAAGTTTTGATGAAAGTGTAGAGCATGTATGATGAAGGAAGCTTATGGCTATTGTAGTAATAAGTGTTCTTTTATGGTTTTGGAAACCTTGTTGCTAATCTAGAGTTTTTGACCCACTCTTAGATGACCTAGATTTGATCTTGAGTTGTTTCATTGTGTTGAGACTTTGGTGGATGGATGGAAGAAACATGATTGAAGTAATTGGATTTAACCAATTTGGTCTAATTTGTCCAATTTGAAGAAATTGAAAAAATTAGGGTTCATGACCAATTCCAAATTTGGGGGTTTTCATATATGTTGTGTATTGGATGTGTATATGATGCATATAAAGTTTCATGTTCATTGGATTACATCTTGATGTGTTTTGATGCATGAAATGACAAAGTGCACAATTGGCACCAAGGTGGTGCATTCGGCCAAGAGTTGGAATTTTTGGGGTTTTGGTTGCTTTTGGTGTTTTGATGTTTTGAACATGCTAAGTTCATCTTAGAAATGATTTAGAATCATTCAAAATTGATTTGATCAATTTCGGACTAAAATGGACAAAAATACCAAGTAAGGGTAATTGGTAAATTCACTTAAATATGATTTATTGAATTTTATTCATAATTTGATTATTGGAATATTAAATAAATATGTTTATTTAATTAATCCGAGAAAAGTTTTGAAATCGGAAATTTGATTTTCCACCGCTTCCGCTGCATTACCGGATTTAGCCCCTAAAACCCCTACACAGGCTTAACCACCCGGATCCACTATATAGAGAAAAAAAATTACAGCGATGGTCAAGTCCTATGTGGCAACCACCGAATCCTCAAGTACCTCAATACTGCAAGAACTAAAGGGAAACTCCTCAAGCCTGCGACCACGGTTTTCTTCAGAACCTCCGAAGTCTCTGAGTAGATTATATCACCAATGACGTCGAAACTCCGATACCAAAACCCTCCTAAAAGAACTCTAAAGGATTAGGGATTTTGGGTTAAGTTGTGTTGAAGGTTTATCAAAGATGGAATCACACTTTAACAAAGAATACAAAGAAGATGAAAAAAAGTCTTCAAGGTGGATTCAATAAAGGTTGAAAGCTTTGAGATATTTTGGCTCAAAGGAAACAGTGCTTCAACTTGGAAGGAAATGGTGGCTACAAGTTATATTTTAGGTATGGTGAAAAAGCTAGGGTTTTTCAAAGGCAAAAGGCTGAAAAAATGGACTGGCGTTCGAACGTTTACTTGAACGCACACGAACGCGTGCCTATTAGAAAGACTCGTCTCGAACGCCACTCGAACGCACATGAACGGATGCTCTATGGAATGATCCCGTTCAAACCAAATAAGAACGTGCCTCGAACGTTTGCTCTCTGGATGATTTCGTTCGAACCCAAAGCAGAACGTGCCACTAACGCCACACGTTCGAACACTGCAATGAACGCACCACGAACGCATGGCTGATGTACATCAGCCAAAAACCAGTCCAATTGCACAAAGATCTTCACGACAGATTACAACTTAATTGACTTGTCACGAACACATGCCAATAAAAATGGAACTAACTGTTGGAGTTCTACGGTTCCGAGGATCGAATAAAAAGCATAAAAACAACGTGTGAATACATCGAGGAAGTTGCGGAATACTTACATCGATAGGTTGAGCGTTGCGGTGGACAACAAAAATTTATTTTCTGCCCTCTGTCATGCTCGGCAGTCCACTGGTTTTGGGCTCTCCATTTTCGGCTTTGGTCCTCCATGAAAGCTCCAAGCTTTGTGATGAAATCCCAAGCTCATGGGTGGGTTTCCCTATCACCTTCGCATGTCTCTTTGAGTGCTAGCTCTTGATGTTTTTGCCACAAAAATCATCACACTTTGCTTCCATTGCTCACGGTTTTTCCCAGAAAAAACAGAACAAAAACAGCCCAAATGGGCGTGAAGAAGAGAGAAGTGAGGAAGAGAGAGTAGTGGTTTGTTGGTGGAAAAGTGTATCTAATACACTTTTAATTAATTTTCTAAAATCAATTAAAAATGATTTACCAATTTTCTTTCCAAAAGTCAAATGGCAATTAATTGCTTCCAACAACCCACATCAACTATTCACATCACTCAATCAATCAATGTGACAAGTTGTCACATCACTCAAAGTGACTAATGATTTGACGCTTGAAAAAAAAATATTTTTTTTTATAAAATATTTTTTTTTCCATCTAATGTTTATATCTCAATATCATCTTTATAAAATAAAACACTTTAGTGTTCTAGAATATAAAGGTAAATCCGCAGCGGATTATACACTGATACAAAAATAATGTTTCTAGTCAAACTAGTTACATTATAACAGTTTCCTAATTTAAGTACACACCCAAATGGTAGTTCCTAAAATTAGGTATCTACGGTTAAAACAGCGACTTTCGTCCCGTTTCCAATTCGCAGATTAATCTCAATCTGAAGTCAGTATCCTGCTCATAGCAGATTCTAAACATCAGTACATATTTATTTGTAGGGGTTTTTAGGGGGTGAATCCGGTAACGCAGCGGAGGCGGTGGAAAATCGTATTTTCCGATTTCAAAAATTTTTCTCGGATTAATTAAATAAACATATTTATTTAATATTCCAATAATCAAATTATGAAATAAAATTCAATAAATCATATTTAGGTGAATTTACCAAATTACCCTTACATTGGTATTTTGTCCATTTTAGTCAGAAATTGATCTAATCAATTTTGAATGATTCTAAATCATTTCTAAGATGAACTTAGCATGTTCAAAACATCAAAACACCAAAAGCACCAAAAATCCCAAATTTCTTCTACAAGGCCGAGAGCACTCATTAGTGGGCATTTTGTCCATTTGGTCATTTCATGTCTCAAAACACATCCAAATGTAATCCAATCAACATGAAACTTTATATGCATGATATACACATCCAAATGCACAACATATATGAAAAGCCCCAAATTTGGAATTGGTCATGAACCCTAATTTTTCAATTTCCATAAATTGGACAAATTAGACCAAATACATTAAATCAATTACTTCAATCATCATTCTTACATCCAATCCAAGTCTCAACACAATGAAACAACTCAAGATCAAATCTAGGTCATCTAAGAGTGGGTCAAAAACTCTAGATTAGCAACATGGTTTCCAAAACCTTAAAAGAAAGCTTATTACTACAATAGTCATACACTTCCTTCATCACACATGCTTTACACCTCCATCAAAACTTCCATCAACAAAAACCACAAGGAACAAAGAAAGAAATAACCTTAGAATATCATATATTAAAGACTAGAACCTAAGGAACAAATTCCTTACTAATAGCAAGTTCAAGAAACTTACTAAAAATCCAAGCTTTTTGATTTTTGTCTTTCTTTTCACAAACTTCCTTTGGCTTCTTCAATGGAGTTTCTTTTTTTGTAAAGTGTATTAGGTTAAAGTTTAAATGAAAAACAAAACAATATATACTTATTACATTAAGGCCTTGGCCGAAATTACCAAATGGAATAATAAGCAATTTTGTTTTAATTTCATTTCAATTTCATTAAATCAACTTGCATAAATATCTTAATAACACTTTATAGATATTTATATAAAGTCAACAAAAGCAACTAATATCATTTACACCAAATATCATAATGTAAGATATTTATATTTTAATTAATTTAATCATTTAACAATTAAATAATCAATTATTAATCAAATACAAATATATTAAATATATGTATAATATTTACATTAAATATTAAAAACATATATTCTTTTAGGATATAAGTCAAATAACTCATTTTGACTATTAATTAATGTGTATTTAAATTAATCAAGTATTAAATGTAAATGCACAATAATTAGGCAAATCACTATCTAGTCCCTTTAGCACGTATCTTGCGTTTAACCTTTAAACGACTTTATAAATAATCAATATTATTTATTAATGTTGCTCTAGTGCTCTACGAGTATGTTTCATTATTGAGACTCTCTAGATTCAGGTATATCCGTCACGAAATCTAATTTCGTGTCCATAATCTATCCACCCGTAGATTATGACGATCACAGATAATCTCGCTGAACCATACTGGTCAAGGTCAAGGCAAATGTATAATTCCTCCGTCACAGGTATCCGGAAAAATCCCAGAGATATATATGTAAACGTCAAATCTCTATCGGGATTATCCAGTCGACTATTCTATTAGCAATCTCAAAAAGAATGTTTAGAACTAGCTTCTAAAATTTACCACGGGCCCATGGTTTTATCTGATTGCTAATCATATGGACTACCTATGCTCTGGTATACAGAACTGACGGATCCTATCTTGATACACATAGGACACCTTGAGGATCTATCTACACCCAACGAACAGGCGGAGGTCTGATCTTAATAGATCGGTGACGTGACTGCCGTCTAAGTGTAGAAGATGTCTCATGTGCCCACAATGGCATCTCAAGTCTAAGAATCACAAGTGCTACTCAACCCAAGAAGATTCTTATTGACGCTGGTGTACCATCCATTAAGAATCTTCGGTGAGTCGTTAAGTGTTTATCCGCTATAAACACCTACACGTCTATACTAGTCTCCAAGACTTATGGTTCATTGAGAAACCATTGGAATCATATATTCCAGTATACAACATGTACCGGTCTCAACGGGTTTACTATACCGACCAAGTAGTGTAAACCTTGACCAGGAACTGTCTGAGAATGACAACGTCATGATACTACTCAATGTCCGTTGCGACGCTTTTGCAACTGTATCATGACTAATCATTCTAGGGTCATTACGTCTTTACCATATAGAAAGATAGATTATATTATAGAAACTGCATATACTATTCATAATAATAATGTTTTACAGAAGTATTCATAAGAAATACAACCGGAAGCTGCAATATATTCCGCCTCAGTGGTGGAATCTGCTGTTGATCTCTGTTTGGAACTCTTCCAACAAACTGCACCTCCGTTAAGGGTAAATACAAATCCAGATGTAGACTTTCTATCATCGGGATCCGATTGAAAATCGGAGTCTGTATACCCATTAACCTGCAGTTCGTTTCCTCCATAAATTATTAAATTATCCTTGGTACCCTTAAGATACTTTAGGATATGTTTAATGGCCATCCAATGGTTATTACCTGGATTGGACTGATATCGACTAGTTACACTAACCGCGAAACTGATATCAGGCCTCATACATAACATGGCATACATTATGCTACCCAAACACGAAGCATAAGGTTGGTTAGACATTCTAACCTTCTCATCTTCTGTTTGTGGACACATCTTCTTAGAAAGATGAATCCCATGTCTGAACGGTATGTTTGCTATCTTACAGTTACCAAAACTATACCGTTCCAAGATCTTATCTATGTACGTTGATTGGGATAACCCAATCAGCCTCCTTTGTCTATCTCTATAAAGTTTTATCCCTAAAACATAGGAAGCTTCTCCCAGGTCCTTCATGGAGAAATTCTTACAGAGGTATGCTTTGACGCTTTGTAACATACCTAAATCATTCCCAATGATTAGGATGTCATCAACATATAGGACTAAAAATACGACCATGCTCCCACTGGCCTTCTGATACACACAGGATTCTTCCGAATTCTTGAGAAAACCAGACGATCTAATAATCTCGTCGAATCGAAGATTCCAACTTCGTGAAGCTTGTTTAAGTCCATAAATGGACTTCTTAAGCTTACATACCATACCCGAGGTTTCGCTGGATGCGAAACCTTCCTGCTGTTCCATGTAGATTTCTTCATCAAGAAATCCATTTAGAAAAGCCGTTTTGACATCCATTTGCCAAATCTCGTAGTCATGATACGCAGCTATAGAAAGCAAAATCCGGATAGACTTAAGCATTGCTACCGGTGAAAAAGTTTCATCGTAGTCGATGCCAGGTCGCTGCGTGTAACCTTTTGCTACCAGTCGGGCCTTGTAAGTTTCAACCTTACCGTCAGGCCCGCGCTTCCTCTTGTAAACCCATTTACAACCGATAGGAACAATTCCTTCGGGAAGCGGAATCAAGTCCCAAACTTGATTTTCATGCATTGAGTCTATCTCGGATTTCATGGCACTTTGCCATTTCACGGAGTCGATGTCCAACATCGATTCTCTATAGGTGAAAGGATCTGTCTCTTCAACTAAGAGAACATCCTGACTATTTTCTTGTATCAAATACAAGTGTTCAGGAGGTCTAGATACCCTTCCTGACCTACGGAGTGTGTGTGTTGAAGGTCATTCATCTACTTGAACTTCAGGTTCCTCCGTTGGTTCGTTTTTTTCAGGTAGGACTTCATCAAGCTCAACCTGTCTATGATTACCACCTTCTGACAAAAATTCTACTTCTAGAAATTTTGCAAAGCGAGCTACGAACACATTTCGATGCTCGGTATCATAGAACAGATATCCCCTCGTATTCGAAGGATATCCAACAAACCTAAACTTTTGCCCTCGAGGCGAAAGCTTATCTTGCTGAGTCACCCTGACATAGGCAGGACAACCCCAAACCTTAATATAATTAAGATTTGGTCTCCTACCGAACCATATCTGATACGGTGTCGTAGGAACAGCCTTTGAAGGAATCTTATTCAAAAGATGTGCGGCTGTTAAGAGAGAGTAGCCCCATAAGTAATATGGCAAATCTGTGAAACTCAACATCGATCGGACCATATCCAATAAAGTCCGATTTCTCCTTTCAGATACAACATTGAGCGAGAATCCCATTCTCCTTCATATAATCCATGAACTCACCACTCATATATTCGCCGCCTTGATCTGATCGAAGGCATTTAATATATTTACCAGTTTGTTTTTCTACTTCATTTCGAAACTCTTTGAACTTTTCAAAGGTTTCCGATTTATGTCGCATCAAATACACATAACCGTACCGTGACAAATCATCAGTAAAGGTAACGAAGTACGAATAACCACTGTGAGCAGTTTGACTTAGTGGACCACATACATCAGAATGTACGAGTTCCAGTAAGTTAGTGGCGCGGTGTCCAACAACAGAAAATGAGGTTTTGGTCATCTTACCCTGAATAAAGGATTCACAAGTTGGATAGGATTCAATGGTAAGATCTGATATCAAACCATTCCTAACCAATTGGGTAAGGCGTTTAACGCCAATGTGACCAAGTCTCATATGCCAAAGTTCAGTATTTTAATTACAGGTAAACTACGTTTATTAACTCCAGTATTTAATATATCTTTTGAAGTTTGCAATGTATAATGACCATGCTGGTTTGGACAACAAAGGATCTGAATATTATTACTATCATATAAATATAAAGAACTGTTCTTAATATTAATACAAAAGCCTTCTGTATCCAATACAAAAAGTGATATAATATTAGCTACACATCCAGGTACAAAATGGCATTCATTTAATAAAAGTGTCCCATTCGGCAATGAGATCTCGCATACTCCCACTGCAACTGCATCCAAAGAGTCTCCACTCCCGAACTGCAACTGCATCTCCCCGGGCTTCAGCCTCCTACTTTCCTTCAGCACCTGCAACGAATTGCAAATGTGAATGGGACAAGCAGAATCTAAAATCCAGTTGGATGTAACGGCTTCACAAGCCAAAGATAAATCAATAACTGGAAAAATAAAAGTACCTGATGTAGATGCTCTGTCTCTCCTCAGCTGGGCGATGTAATCAGGACAGTTCCTTTTCCAATGCCCGACTTTCCCGCAGTGGTGTCATTTGTCTTCAGAAGCCCTCTTGGGCTTAGCAATCTTCGCCTGTTGTTGAGGACCGAAAGCCTTCTTCTTCTCCCTTCTTTCTTCTTCTTTCCCTTGGACCATCCTTGGGAAGAAGCAGAGAGAGAAGTAAATCTAGGTGGGCGAGTCGGTATTCCTTCTTAAGAGTCCTCTTCTGCCGTGAGCAACATCCTATGTAGCTCCTGGTAGGTACATACAGTCCCGTACATGTTGAAGTACATCACGAACTGGCGAAATGAAGCTGGTAGTGAACCAATAATGACACTCCTACCGAGAATGTCATTCAAGATGAGATTATGTTGCCTCAATTGATCGATCAAATCGATCATCTGAAGAACATGTGGGCTAACACTTTGCCCCTCATCCAGACGCGCATGGAACAGTTCCATGGCGACTTTGTGAACAATCACTTGTTCTTGGTTCTCAAATGATTGTCTCAATCGCGTCATCATACTATAGGAATCTAGCATACCATAGTACTGTTGCTTGAGTTTCGAGACAGTGAACTAATGATGTATGATTTAACCCTTAAATCATCATCCTTCCAAGTTTCAAAAACTTGGCGTTCCTCCTCCGAAGCATCCGCACCCATAGCAAGGGGCAACGGACCCTCAAGAACATATCCCAGCTTTTCGGAATCGAGGAAATCCTCAAATCCAATTCCCAGTCAGCGAAGTTCTCAGCGCCTTTCAGTTTGTTCGCATCAAGCATACGCGCAAACTGATTTGTGGATTGTGCCGCCATCGCCAATCTATCATATAGATCACGAAAAACGGTTAGCAGAAATTAAGCAGTTTCATATAATATCATAAGCATAAACTAGATCATGGATTTTTAATCTAAAAATGCCCCTCCCACTAAATCATGCAATACTGTAATCCCCAAACAGAATACAAAGATTTAATAATTAAATTAAATACAAATAGTGAAAAGTGGATCCCGTGAATATATTTCGGCTCACAGCAGAGGCACGGTCTCGCCTACGTATATTCATCAGGTAGACAACTCATTTGTCAATCACTCAATAGTGACTCCTGGGTTTCCGGTCCTGGTCCGTCTTCTCGTTGTCGCTGCGAAGGCAGGCCACAAGGAGACGTACCAAGGTTAAACTCATCAATGATAAACTCAAGTTACTTACGTAATCCTGACAGCTAGGGCACGTTCAGAATTCCGCTTTTACTTGAATTTATCTAGTATTTGATATACATCCGGTATAAATAAATCTTTATCGGCTACACCCTCACAGCAGAGGCACGGTCTCGGATGTAGTCACAAAGAAGTATTCATAAACCGTATTGACAAGACGGACCATATAACATGCATCAAATACATAATTACATTCAAACCTTATTAATTAGGGATTTTCCGCTAAATGTCATACACCCTAAATCTAACCATTTAGATCCTAATTAGCATGCATAAAGTCAAGAAAACATGATTAAACATTGATTCAATGAAGGCTTATCATTTTAGGAGGCCTAGAATCAGACTCGCTCTGATACCATTTTGTAGGGTTTTTAGGGGGTGAATCCGGTAACGCAGCGGAAGCGGTGGAAAATCGTATTTCCGATTTCAAAACTTTTTCTCAGATTAATTAAATAAACATATTTATTTAATATTCAATAATCAAATTATGAAATAAAATTCAATAAATCATATTTATGTGAATTTACCAAATTACCCTTACATTGGTATTTTGTCCATTTTAGTCCGAAATTGATCTAATCAATTATGAATGATTCTAAATCATTTCTAAGATGAACTTAGATATTCAAAACATCAAAACACCAAAGCACCAAAAATCCCAAATTTCTTCTCCAAGGCCGAGAGCACTCATTAGTGGGCATTTGTCCATTTGGTCATTTCATGTCTCAAAACACATCCAAATGTAATCCAATCAACATGAAACTTTATATGCATCATATACACATCCAAATGCACAACATATATGAAAAGCCCCAAATTTGGAATTGGTCATGAACCCTAATTTTCAATTTCCACAAATTGGACAATTAGACCAAATACATTAAATCAATTACTTCAATCATCATTCTTACATCCAATCCAAGTCTCAACACAATGAAACAACTCAAGATCAAATCTAGGTCATCTAAGAGTGGGTCAACAACTATAGATTAGCAACATGGTTTCCAAAACCTTAAAAGAAAGCTTATTACTATAATAGTCATACACTTCCTTCATCACACATGCTTTACACCTCCATCAAAACTTCCATCAACAAAACCACAGGAACAAAGAAAGAAATAACCTTAGAATATCATATATTAAAGCCTAGAACCTAAGGAACAAATTCCTTACTAATAGCAAGTTCAAGAAACTTACTAAAAATCCAAGCTTTGATTTTGTCTTTCTTTTCACAAACTTCCTTTGGCTTCTTCAATGGAGTTTTATTTTTTTGTAAAGTGTATTAGGTTAAGTGTAAATGAAAAACAAAAAAATATATACTTATTACATTAAGGCCTTGGCCGAAATTACCAAATGGAATAATAAGCAATTTTGTTTTAATTTCATTTCAATTTCATTAAATCAACTTTCATAAATATCTTAAAACACTTTATAGATATTTATATTAGTCAACAAAAGCAACTAATATCATTTACACCAAATATCCTAATGTAAGATATTTATATTTTAATTAATTTAATCATTTAACAATTAATAATCATTAATTAATCAAAAATACAAATATATTAATATATGTATAATATTTACATTAAATATTAAAAACATATATTCTTTTAGGATATAAGTCAAATAACTCATTTTGACTATTAATTAATGTGTATTTAAATTAATCAAGTATTAAATGTAAATACACAATAATTAGGCAAATGACTATCTAGTCCCTTTAGCACGTATCTTGCGTTAACCTTTAAACGACTTTATAAATAATCAATATTATTTATTAATGTTGCTCTAGTGCTCTACGAGTATGTTTCATTATTGAGACTCTCTAGATTCAGGTATATCCGTCACGAAATCTAATTTCGTGTCCATAATCTATCCACCCGTAGATTATGACGATCACGGATAATCTCGCTGAACCATACAGGTCGAGGTCAAGGCAAATGTATAATTCCTCCGTCACAGGTATCCGGAAAAATCCCAGAGATATATATGTAAACGTCAAATCTCTATCGGATTATCCAGTCGACTATTCTATTAGCAATCTCAAAAAGAATATTTAGAACTAGCTTCTAAACTTTACCATGGGCCCATGGTTTTATCTGATTTCTAATCATATGGACTACCTATGCTCTGGTACACAGAACTGACGGATCCTATCTTGATACACATAGGACACCCTGAGGATCTATCTACACCCAACGAACAGCGGAGGTCTGATCTTAATAGATCGGTGACGTGACTGCCGTCTAAGTGTAGAAGATGTCTCATGTGCCCACAATGGCATCTCAAGTCTAAGAATCACAAGTGCTACTCAACCCAAGAAGATTCTTATTGACGCTGGTGTACCATCCATTAAGAATCTTCGGTGAGTCGTTCAGTGTTTATCCGCTATAAACACCTACACGTCTATACTAGTCTCCAAGACTTATGGTTCGTTGAGAAACCATTGGAATCATATATTCCAGTATACAACATGTACCGTCTCAACGGGTTTACTATACTGACCAAGTAGTGTAAACCTTGACCATGAACTGTCTGAGAATGACAACGTCATGATACTACTCAATGTCCGTTGCGACGCTTTTGTAACTATATCATGACTAATCATTCTAGGGTCATTACGTCTTTACCATATAGAAAGATAGATTATATTATAGAAACTGCATATATTATTCATAATAATAATGTTTTACAGAAGTATTCAAAAGAAATACAACCGGGAATTGGCGCTCTGAGCACCAACCCCAACATATGTATCACACTAAGTATTAAATCCAATTTTAATACTAGTAGTGAACATAATTATGACAAACATATTTGAAGTCAGAGCCTTTCCTTGTCTTCAATTCCTTCATGTCTGCTTTGTTCAGACGGCAGTCACGCTTCCGCGATCCTTTGCCACATTTTAGGCAGACATTTTGGGATATGTCCTTTATCTTCCTAGAAGATTATAATGATTTTGCCTTTGCCCTTTTCACACTCCAGAAGCCTTTGGCCAAACCTTGGCCTTCTGGAATGTCGAAGTAAGGTGCGCCTTGCGCTACTTGCCTTATTGCAAATTTTGACTTTGTCTCCTTGAGAATAGTCATTAACTCTCCAAGAGTTATTATTGCAATTTAGTACTTCTAAGATCTAAGGATAGATTCTTTGAAGATCCTTCAATTTCATTATCATACTTTAAGGATCTAATCCTTAGTTCTGATTAAGAAATTAAGGAGTCTACTGCGACAAGCTTAATGGATTAAGCACTAAAGTTATCATCACATAAATCTTCCAAAGATCATGCTCTACTATTTGCTTAATTCCGGGCTTAGGCCTAATATGTTATTTTATCAATAAAGTAACTTATTAGTTTCCAGGTCCCATCCTGAAATTTATTCCAATTTGAAAATTAAACCATTTAAATACATTTTCCTTAGGATTATGTTTTAAATGTCATTTTTTAATTTTATCTTGATTCAATAGTCCAACTATTTAATCAACGATTCGGTACTATTAAATATAATAATATTAAGTCCAACTATATTAATCAACTATACTTTAATTGTTTGAATACAGTCCAACTGTTTATTAAACAACGATTTAATATTAGTACAACTAACATTTAATTATTTTGACGATGATATTTTGATTTGAGCGCGTATGGCAAGTAATTAAACGAATATTGCAAATTTAATTCTTGCCTCCCACTATTTTTCGGCGAGCCTCTAACCCTCTGTCGAGTACTCGGGAACCGTGTTTCCTAGTGGGCGAGCATAGTTTAATCCCGTTAAAAATCACACAATCTTGACTTTGGCCAACAATTGTATGA
>SKCR01025103.1:0-18386 GCA_019454045.1 Zanthoxylum bungeanum
ATATATATTCAAATATAGTATTTCATATGCTTAATCTTGTTTGGGACATATTATAGAAACCAACACCATTGTATTGTGACAATAACGGGGCTATAGCACAAGCTAAGGAACCAAGGTCTCATCAACGATCCAAGCATGTTCTTCGGCGTTACCATCTGATTCGGGAGATTAAAACATCGTGGCGATGTAAAAAATCGAGAAGGTCGCATCAGATAACAACATTGCAGATCCGCTGACGAAGCTGTTTATCCGCAAGTGTTTGAACGACATATACATAGTTCAAGTATTAGATGCTTGAGTGACTGGCTATAGGCCAAGTGGGAGATGTTAGACATTATGACCCATAGCGTCACTGTTTTGTAAATGATATTGTATTATTGTACAAAATTAACTATGTGATAATGAAATTGCCTTTTGCCGTTTTGTAATTTATTTACTTTGATATATAAATGGCGAAAGTCCATATGATTAATTCCGTATTGAGATGATATGAGACAGTATCAATACATAAAGGTTTAAATCATTAAATATCCCTAGTCGGAGTATTATCGAGATCGGAAATCGATAATGCGGAATAGACTAGTATTGCACTTGTGCATGTTGTGAGGGCACAACGGCATAGTTCTCATATATTTAAGTATAGGATACTTATGCAAGTGCGATAGGAGGTTGTGTTTTACCGATGGTACGAAAACAGCTTCGCTCTAGATAGACCCCGCGGAATCCCATTGGTAGTATGTCTGCGTGTCTATGGAGGCCGCATCAGGGTATGTGTATATGGTCGAACCTGAGACTTGCATCGCTAGTACTTGCGACAATAGGAAACTTTGGTTTTGGTGGTTGGGGGACCTTAACTGGTTCTTGTTCACCTCTTCTGGGTTTATCAGGAATCGTAGTGCATTGGGTGTGATATCAAGATGGAAGTGTCACTTCAGACATATGGAGTTGATGATCACGCAGGATACAGAACTAGTGCTCTATAAAAGGTTGCAGCCGTCGGGACAATATGACTAGGTCAGTATTGCCCGATTTAAAGAGACTAGTTGCTTGATGTCCGATATATGTTTCGTACGGGGCAGACACATTCCAGCCCCAGGCCTAACATGTGATCGTCCGATACTGGATCGATGTACGCAATACTATGGTATACTACGCTTGATATAGATCTATATTCCAGTAAGAATATTTCTGGAGAATTGGGTAGGCATGGCGCTTTGCTAGAAGCCAACCTTGTCTTGTAAATCGGTAAAAACGTAGTACGAGGTACGTACATGTTTGGATTATCCAACGACCGTATTTACTGCCAACATATCCGGAGATCTCTTGGGTCGCTTCCTGAAGATTCACCTATGATGTTTGATTCGAACTTTATTAATCTTGGATTAATAAGGAGAAACTTTATCTGGATAAAATGCCTTATTATGAGAGAGAGAGAGATCGATTAATCTGGAATTAATCGATTAAATAATATATTCGATATATTATAAACGAAATTAGATTTCGACGCGGAATTAAAATCGGATTTTAATTCGGGCAAACGAATTAATTTAGAATTAATTCATTAGCGAACTGAATAGTAATTTCGCAAGGCGCGTAATTATTTAATTCACGTCGCGACGGAAATTCGTTAATTTGGAATTAACGAAACCGAGCCCGAAAGTGCTTGCGGACACATTCGTATTTTGAATCGAGTGATATCCGCAAATCACATCGTGATATCTCATTACTTAATACGAATAGATAGTGAATGTATCTAGTCACCTTTAAGGGATGATGCATTGTCTCTAATCTCAAAGTATGGTAATGATAGCAAATGATGGATTCATTTTGGAGGGAAAGCCATGCACGGTTTTGGAAGGATTTTTTGCATTAAAAAAATTCTTTTGGTATTAGATATCACTTCACTTTTCATTTTCCTTGGTCATTCACGTTTTTTGGCATGAAAAAGAATGAAAATCAAAAGTGAAACACTCTCCTCTCTTCCTCTCTTGCTCACGACGTGAGCTGCACCAACAAGGCAGAAAATTGTTTTCTCATTCTCCATTTTTGCTAGCACAAGCAAGGAATCAAAGGAGAGGTGATAGGGAAACCACCTTGGAGCTTGGAATACACAAAGCTTGGAGCTTTCAACTCTTTTCTCCTCTTGGCCGAAACTTCAAGGATCTTGGAGCTTCAACCTTTGTTCATCTTTTCATCACAAAGCTTTGTAAGTATGATTCCGCCATGCTTCAAGTTTATTATATATATTCATTGTTGTATTTCATAAGCTTAATCTTTCCTTGGGACTAATTATAGTAAACAACAATCGAATCTATTATTTTATCGATTAATTCCGAATTAATCGTTCTCTCTCTTATAATTGAATTTTATCCCAGATAAATTCTTACCATAATTAATCCTAGATTAATTTTCTCTCTCTTCTAATTAATCCCAGATTAATTATGTTCGAGTCATACGTCATCGGTGAATCTTCGGGAAGCGACCCATGAGATCCTTGGATATGTTGGCAGTAAATCCGGTCATCCGACTATCCGAACATTTGCATACGCGGTACCACTTTCTTACCGATTTAAGAGATATGGTTGGCTTCTAGCAAAGTGACTTGTTTACCCAATTCTCCAGAAATATTCTTTTAAGGAATATATAATCTTTGTCAGGCGTAGTATACGTAATATTGTCGTATTGCGATCCAGTATCGATATCACATGCTAGCCCTAGGGCGTGGAATTGTGTCTGCCCCGTACGAAGCATATATCGGATCTCTGGTAACTAGTTTCTATAATCAGATAATCATGACTAGTCATATTATCCCGATGACTACAGTACATAAGAGTACTAGTTCCATATCCTGCGTGATCATCATCTCCATATGACTGGAGTGATACTTACATCTTGACATCACACCCAATACACTACGATTCTCAGTATACCCAGAAGAGGCGTACACAGAACCTGTTAAAGCCCAGATGACTAAAACCAAAGTACACTGATTGTCGAAAGTATTAGCGATGCAAGTCTCAGGTTAAGACTAAATAGACCTACCCTGATTCGGATTCCCATAGACACATAGTCATACTACCAATGGGATTATGAGGGGTCTATCCAGAGAGAAGCTGTTTCCGTACCATCGGTAAACAGTACCTCCTGTTACACTTGCATGAGTATCCAATATCCAAATATACGAGAAGTATGTCGTTACGCTTCCATAACTCGCACAAGTGTAATACTAGTCTATTCCGCATTTTTGATGTCCAGTCTCGATAATACTACGACTAGGGATATTTAATGATTAAACCTTAGTGGATTAATATTGTCTCATATCTTATTAATCTGGTACTAATCATATTGACTTTTATCTTTTATGTATCTCGATAATCCAATTACAAATGATAAAAGAGCAATTTCCTTTGTCACATAGTTAATTTGTACAACAACGCCATGTTCTATACAAATAGTGATGTTATGGGTAATAATTGTCCAACAATCTCCCTGTGGGACACAGAAACTGACGACGCTGTTCTAGGCTCGCGGCCTAGTTGGGAGTATGAAATAACATGGAGTCGCCACCCGGTGTGAACCGGGACAAAGTTTTAAGGCCGCACTCACCCTCGCAAGGGAAGACCTCAAACCGTTGGTTTCGGAATGGTCCCTTACTTATGTCACTTGTGATGATATGATTTGTGCAATAAATTAACCGAGTCTACTAAATAATCGTGCTCAAAGGTATTTAGATCTAACATGCATTCGCTAAATAAATCATATTCTAAGTTTGCATGTTTGAAAGTAAGTCTTTGAATGGCAAACACGATATCACACAATGAGCATATTGAACCATTAAATAAATGTATCATTATTCAAACATAAACCTAAACTAATCAAAATAACATGCTTAAAAATAACATAATCATGCTTAGAAATTGAATAACAAAACTAAATTAAATCATGCTTAAAATAATAAATGAACGACCTATAAACTACAACATGCTCAAATACAAATTTGGATGAGACTAGATATGTGTATCTTAAGTGGTACGTGGCGTTGTATCCCAAGTGCAGACCGCAATACCGTCCATTCGGAATCGGCTACGGAATTTACGTCCGGGTTTCCATCCGATATACCACAAAAGGGAACACACATCCCGCTCATCCAACAATCACATCATGCCTCAAACGACTCTCATGCAATAATATTTTAAAATAAATAAAATAAACGAAAGATAATAAATAAAAAGGTGCCCTCAGGTCTAACCTCTTTTGTCGTACCACGAAAGGGCGTTACACGTTCGTTGGAAGGGTGAATGATCCGCAACTTTTCTGATTTGTCTACTCAACGTCTTCCCTCGTTGTTTTGATGCTTGGGCTGGTGTTTTAAGTCCGTTTCACTGCTGTTTGGTCCCTGCGTTTTAGGTCAATGTTTTGGCTATTTAGTGGACTGTTTTGGGTTAATTTGAGGGCCAATAGGTGAGGTTCTTTAAGGGTTAAAGGGGGGAGTTGGTGCATTTTTTGTCCAGTTTTTAGATGTTTTGGGGGCTGTTTTGAAGGATAAAATCATTGCAATGTCGATCAGGTCAGTGGGTTGATTTGCGGCAGTAAAGGTGTAGTGCAGTGAGTGTTTTTAGGACTGTTTCAGGCGTGTAATTGAAGCTGTGTTTGGAGGGTGTTTTGTACGACTTTAGGGGTGTGTAGGGGACTGTTTTGGCGTGGTTTAAGGGTTGTGAAGGTGGTGGATGCGGCGATGGAAGGGCTGTGAAAGTGGCTTTGGCATGAAGGGTGTAAAATTAAGGTGATTCTCGGCAATGGGAGAAGGGTTTGTTTTGGAGGATGCGGCAATGGTGCTTTGGGAATGCCTTGGGCGTGCAAGAGGAAGCTTGAAGAAGGTCTTGGGCGTGTGAATGTGATATGAATGTGCTAGGTGCGTGAATTGGCTTATGTGCTGTTGTGGTGGTGTGGGTGAGGGGGCGGGTGTTTTGAATGTGTGTTGGCTAGTGTGATGGGCGTGAGCGTGTTGAGGCTGGGCAGTGAATGAGTGTATGTGTTGATGCGTGAATGGGCTTATGGAGCTGGACGAGTGGTGGCGCTTGAGTGAGTGATTGTGAGGAGGGGGGTGAGTAAGCTGCTTGAGGTTCGGTTAGTGGGCTGTTGATTTGTGAGTAGGTATGTGCTGCTGGCGTGTGGACTATATGGGCTATTAGCGTGAGAGTCAATGGGCAATTAGCGTGAAGAGCGGCTGTGATATGCGAGGCTTTGGGCGTGTAGAGGATGCGGCTATATGAAGGGAATTTGGGAGGCTTTGGGCGTGAATGTGTTAGGGTTTATTTCTTTTGTTTTCGATTTTTGTGAGAATCTACCAGCCAGCTAGGGGTTGAATGTGTGGAGAAGGGTTATTTTTATAGGCCAAGGGAGGGGGTTTACCTTGTTGGAGAAGGAATAGGATTTGTGTGTTTTAAAGGGGATATCTTTTAATTTAGTATATGATAAGGAAATCTTTTAATTTGGGGAAGTGATTTATGTATTTTAGGAAGGGATTTAATTTTAATTTAGGAAAGTGATTTAATTTGTGTCATGTGTTTTAATTTAATTTTAATTTGTTTTAATTTAATTTGTGACATGTATTTTAAATGTTTTAATTATTAATTTGTGAGATGTGTTTTAAATATTTTAATTATTTCTGGATGTGATTTAATGGGTTTGATGTGTTTTAAAACAGAGGTCCAAGAAGCGAACCCGAAGCGAAACAAGTGAGTTAAATCTGACAAAATGCTAATTTCCAACTTTACCCTTCCAACGTCTGTTTCCCGCGGCTTTCACAACTAAAGAGGTAGTGTCTCCATACTAGACTCATCATCGGGCTGATATGCAAAAATGCAATGCCTACAGTCGCCCCCACTTTGATGGGACTTGTGCAGTGTGTGACAATGAAAATCATATCAAAGTACGTGCAATGTATTTTTACTTACCTGGCTCGCCAGCTGTCACCTGGTCTGCCTGCTGTTCTGAGTTGATAATGCTAAACCCTGTACCTAGGGGGTCGCGGTTGCGTATCCGTACCTAGAGTGCCGCAGTGATGATGTTGGTTGTCTGGATGCTAACCCCGTACCTAGGGTGTCGCGTCAGAGTGACGTCTCCGTACCTAGAGAGCCACAAATGTTTGAATAGTCCACATGTCGTACCAGGCGTGCTAACCCTGTACCTAGGGCGTCGTTGTGGTCTGAATGCTAACCCCGTACCTAGGGTGTCGCGGTGACGCCTCCGTACCTAGAGAGCCACAAAATGTCTGAATAGTCCACATGCCGTACCTGGCGTGCTAACCCCGTACCTAGGGCGTCGCTGTGGTCTGAATGCTAACCCTGTACCTAGGGTATCGCAGTGACGTCTCCGTACCTAGAGAGCCACAAAATGTCTGAATAGTCCACATGCTGTACCTGGCGTGCTAACCCCGTACCTAGGGCGTCACTGTGGTCTGAATGCTAACCCCGTACCTAGGGTGGTGTCGCAGTGACGTCTCCGTACCTAGAGAGCCACAAAATGTCTGAATAGTCCACATGCCGTACCTGGCGTGCTAACCTCGTACCTAGGGCGTCGCTGTGGTCTGAATGCTAACCCCGTACCTAAGGTGTCGCAGTGACGTCTCCGTACCTAGAGAGCCACAAAATGTCTGAGTGCTAACCCCGTACGTAGGGTGTCGCGGTGACGCCTCCGTACCTAGAGTGCCACAAATGTCTGAGTGCTAACCCCGTACCTAGGGTGTCGCGGTGACGCCTCCGTACCTAGAGTGCCACAAATGTTTGAGTGCTAACCCCAAACCTAGGGTTTCGCGGTGACGTCTCCGTACCTAGAGAGCCACGAATGTCTGAATGCTAACCCCGTACCTACGGTGTCGCGGTAACGTCTCCGTACCTAGAGAGCCACAAAATGTCTGATGCTGATAATGATGTGGGCCTTGCCCCCAGAGTGCCATACCCGGCGTGCCATTCTCGGCGTGTCCATTCCCGGACTATATCTCTATTCTCGGAGTACCATTCCCGGCGTGCCATTCTCGGCGTGCTCATTCTTGAGCTGTCCATTCCCGGACTATATCTCCATTCTCGGAGTGCCATTCCCGGCGTGCCAATCTCGGCGTGCTCATTCTTGAGCTGTCCATTACCGGACTATATCTCCATTCTCGGAGTGCCATTCCTGGTAGAACTGGTCGGATGTGATGTGGGCCTCGCCCCCAGAGTGCCATACCCGGCCAAACTGATGTTGATGCTGATCTTCCATTCTCAGAGTGCCATTCTCAGCGTGCTCATTCTCGAGCTGTCCATTCCTGGACTATATCTCCATTCTCGGAGTGCCATTCCCGGCGTGCCATTCTCGTCGTGCTCATTGTTGAGCTGTCCATTCCCGGACTATATATACATTCTCGGAGCGCTATTCCCGACAGAACTGATCTGATGTGATGTGGGCCTCACCCCCATAATGCCATACCCGGCAAAACTGATTTTGATAACGATGTGGGCCTCGCCCCTAGAATGCCATACCCGACAAGACTCATACTGATAAAGATGTTGGCCTCGCCCCCAGAGTGCATACCCGGCAAGACTGATACTGATGCTAATACGGGCCTCGCCCCAAACTGATGCTGATGTGGGCCTCGCCCTAAACTGATGCTGATGTAGGCCTCGGCCCTGGGATTCATTCCAAAATCTGACGACATGGGCCTCAGCCCTGGGATTCATTCCAAATTTTGAAGACGTGGGCCTCGGCCCTGGGATTCATTCCAAATTCTAAAGACGTGGGCCTCGGCCCTGGGATTCATTCCCTGGATTCATTCCAAATTCTGATGACGTAGGCCTCGGCCCTGAGATTCATTCCCTGGATTCATTCCAAATTCTGATAAGGTGGTCCTCAGCCCTGGGATTCATTCCCTGGATCCATTCCAAATTCTGACGATGTGGGCCTCAGCCCTGGGATTCATTCCAAAATCTGACGATGTGGGCCTCAACCCTGAGATTCATTCCCTGGATTCATTCCAAATTCTGATGATGTGGGCCTCAGCCTTGAGTTGATACTGATGTGGGCTTCGCCCCAAAACTGAAACTGATGTGGGCATTGCCCCAAAACTGATACTGACGTGGGCCTCGCCCCAAACTGATGTGGGCCTCGCCCCAAACGGATATTGATGTGGGCCTCAACCCCGGGACTCATCCCCAAACGAATACTGATATGGCATTGCCCTCATGCTGACTCTAATGTGGGCCTCGCCCCATGCTGATACTGATATAGGCCTCACCCCAAACGGATACTGATGTGGGCCTCGCCCCATGCTGATACTGATATGGGCCTCAGCCCTGGGACTCATCCCCAAAACTACTACTCGTATGTTGCTGATTCTGGTTGGCTTGTCTTTGCCACTTTCTCTTTTTCTTCTTTGAACCTGTGAAAAACAAAACAAACACAAAAAAGAATGCAAAATATGTTACGTGTATGCATGCATGCATGAATGATTTTCCTATCCCCCTGGGTTAGGTTTTCCGCCAGTTCTCCAGGTGATTGCTCAGCCTTCTCTCTAGTCTCATGACCCAATATCTTTTTATGTCCCTGATTCACGATGTGTAGACTGGTCGCCCCCAGTCTTGATTTAGCTTTCTGCTCTCTGCTATTTTGTACTTGATCAAGATGAACCACATGGTGGGGCCTTCCATATCATCATGCTATATCATATTCTACGAAATAGTCCCAATAGTTATACATATCATTGTCCTCAAAGAATGCTCAGTAATGAAACCAGAGAACCTTCAAAACACTCAATGCAACTCAAATCCAAGTCTTTGAATAAATGATCTATGCCAGACTCAAAGTGTGTGTGTGCAAAGGTTCCTTCGCAGATTCATCCCCAGGTAAGCTATCTCAATGATTTCGTCAATAATCAGGATCGATGGGTCAAACCAACCTAGATGTCTCAATTATGCCTACAATTGCTTCTTTTTTTATGCTCAATGTGGTATGGTTTTCTTTCTCTTTTATCTCTTTCTTTTTTTCTTTTCATTTTGAACTTCTTTTTTCTTTTTTTTTTTTCAACACACCTACCCTTTAAGGTAGCATTTCTCCTCATGGTGGTCCTAATACTCGCCCATGGGTAACTTCACGCTTATTGGTTATAGGTGGTTTAATTCTTTTCTTAAGAGACTTTTCTTTCATTTTCAACCATACCACACATCATAACATAAGCAAATCAAGATAGACATCTAAGCAAACGGTCATTCACCGACCTACAATTTCTTCAACTAGTCATCTTGCCAACTACTCAGGTTTTCACCGCTAAGAACCTATAGTGAAGTGCTTACGAGTCTATCATAGATCAATCACTCAAAGTATAAGATAAAAGTACATCAAGAGTTTATCATTTCTAAGGTTTCACCTTAAAGCAATCAATTTCATCATCGGACTTATGTCTAACTATCAAAGACTAAAAACAAACAACAATTTTTTTTCTTTTTTCTATTTTTTTTTTTTTTATTTTTTTTATTTTTTTCTTTTTTTTAAAGGCCCCCCAATGGTCTTTCTATCATTGCAGTAATGTTCTCTGTTCCTCGGTTCCTTTTCCACGATATCCATGTTTGTTAAACTCTTCTTTGACAAGTCTTTTTTTTTCCTAACCCAACGGATATCTATGATGGATTTTAAGACATGAGGTTTAACATGATGCATGTATGCATGAGATGCATAGGATGTATGAGACATAATATGCATGGGTTTATCAAAAGCATAAAGGGTGGCCCCAATAGGTCATACAACTATGGTTCACATGTGGGTTTACGGGAGTGTGGACAAAGGCTTTCATTTGACGAAGGATTACCCACAACTAGGACTCCCCACTCAAGGGTTCGAGCGACCAAGTGAGTGCACCTTTTTTATACCTTACCGTACGTGCCAATGAGTTATGGTGTGTGACTAACTGTCGAATGGATTTCCCGTTGTAGATTTCCCATAGGGAGGGTGGAGCGAGGCTCTCTTAAGTACCCAAGCCCCTTAGGCTCTTATCGCTTGGTGTCAGGAATAAACAACGAGTCCTTCAAACTAGTTTGTCACAACGAGCTACAAGTAATGATTATCTCGGTGTCTTAACATCTTTTCCTTATAAAAAGGTAGTGAGTGAAGGAAGACATCGAACGATTACCTAGCCTTAACAATGCCTTTGATTACACCCCTTTCAACTCACTATAGAAACGATTAACTAAAGCACAAATCATAAACATCACAAGACATGATTTCGGGGCCGATTCAAAATATCCCCAGTGGAGTTGCCAGACTGTGGGACACAGAAACTGACGACGCTGTTCTAGGCTCGCGGCCTAGTTGGGAGTATGAAATAACATGGAGTCGCCACCCAGTGTGAACCGAGACAAAGATTTAAGGCCGTACTCACCCCTCGCAAGGGAAGACCTCAAACCGTTGGGTTCGGAATGGTCCCTTACTTATGTCACTTGTGATGATATAATTTGGGCAATAAACTAACCGAATCTATTCATCATTCATGCTCAAAGGTACATAGATCTAACATGCTTTCATCCAAATAATTTCACGCAATGTAACACAACAAGCATATTGAACCATTAAATGAACATGTATAATCATTACCCAAACGCATCATAAACTAAGAACATGCTTAATGAACAACCTAAACATGCTTTAACAAATAAATAACAAACTAAATTAAACCATGCTTTAAATAATAAACATATAACCTAAAGACTATAATGCTCAAATACAAATTTGGATGAGACGAGATATGTGTATCTTAAGTGGTACGTGGCGTTGTATCCCAAGTGCAGACCGCAATACCGTCCATTCGGAATCGGCTACGGAATTTATGTCCGGGTTTCCATCCGATATACCACAAAAGGGAACACACATCCCGCTCATCCAACAATCACATCATGCCTCAAACGACTCTCATGCAATAATATTTTAAAATAAATAAAATAAACGAAAGATAATAAATAAAAAGGTGCCCTCAGGTCTAACCTCTTTTGTCGTCTCACGAAAGGGCGTTACACGTCCGTTGGAAGGGTGAATGATCCAAAACTTTTTCGATTTGTCTACTCAACGTCTTCCCTCGCTGTTTTGATGCTTGGGCTGCTGTTTTAAGTCCGTTTTGCTGCCGTTTGGTCGCTGCGTTTTAGGTCACTGTTTTGGCTATTTAGTGGACTGTTTTGGGTTAATTTGAGGGCCAATAGGTGCGGTTCTTTAAGGGTTTAAAGGGGGGAGTTGGTGCAGTTTTTTGGTCCAGTTTTTAGATGTTTTGGGGGCTGTTTTGGAGGCTAAAATCACTGCAAAGCCGTTCAGGTCAGTGGGCTGATTTATGGCAGTAAAGGTGCAGTGCAGTGAGTGTTTTTAGGACTGTTTCAGGCGTATAATTGAAGCTGTGTTTGGAGGGTGTTTTGTACAACTTTAGGGGTGTGTAGGGGACTGTTTTGGCGTGGTTTAAGGGCTGTGAAGGTGGTGGATGTGGCGATGGAAGGGCTATGAAAGTGGCTTTGGCGTGAAGGGTGTAAAATTAAGGTGATTCTCGCGCAATGGGAGAGGGGTTTGTTTTGGAGGATGCGGCAATGGTGCTTTGGGAAGGCCTTGGGCGTGCAAGAGGAAGCTTGAAGAAGGTCTTGGGTGTGTGAATGTGATATGAATGTGCTAGGTGCGTGAATTGGCTTATGCTACTATTGTGGTACGGTGAGTGGGGCAGGTGTGTTGAATGTGTTGGCTAGTGTGATGGCGTGAGCGTGTTGAGGCTGGGCAGTGAATGAGTGTATGTGTTGATGCGTGAATGGGCTTATGGAGCTGGACGAGTGGTGCGCTTGAGTGACGTGATTGTGAGGAGGGGGTGAGTGAGCTGCTTGAGGTTCGGTTAGTGGGCTGTTGATTTGTGAGTAGGTAGGTGCTGCTGACGTGGACTATATTGGCTATTAGCGTGAGAGTCAATGGGCAATTAGCGTGAAAAGGCAGTGATATGTAAGGCTTTTGGCGTGTAGAGGATGCGGCAATATGAAGGGAATTTGGGAGGCTTTGGGCGTGAATGTGTTAGGGTTTATTTCTTTTGTTTTTGATTTTTGTGATAATCTACCAGCCAGCCAGGGGTTTGAATGTGTGGAGAAGGGTTATTTTTATAGGCCAAGTGAGGGGGTTTACCTTTTTAAAGAAGGAATAGGATTTGTGTGTGTTAAATGGGATATCTTTTAATTTAGTATGTGATAGGGAAATCTTTTAATTTGGGGAAGTGATTTATGTATTTTAGGAAAGGGATTTAATTTAATTTAGGAAGGTGATTTAATTTTTGTCATGTGTTTTAATTTAATTTTAATTTGTTTTAATTTATTTTTACATGTATTTTAATGTTTTAATTATTTAATTTGTGAGATGTTTGTTTTAAATATTTTAATTATTTTTGGATGATTGATTAATGGGTTTGGTGTTTTTAAAACAGAGGTACAACAAGCGAACCCGAAGCGAAACAAGTGAGTTAAATCTGACAAAATGCTAATTTCCAACTTTAACCCTTCCAACGTCTGTTTCCCGCGGCTTTCACAACTAAAGAGGTAGTGTCTCCATATGACTCATCATCGGGCTGATATGCAAAAATGCAATGCCTACACTCCCATTTGGCCTATAACCAATCACTCAAGTGTCTAACTGTTGGAAAATCTAATCCATGTCCCAAGATCAAAAGAACAAGCAAAACATATAAATGAATGAACAATATCGAAGTATGGCGGAATCATACTCACAAAGATCGGAATGCGGATGCATTGATGAAACAAAATTTTCTCTTTTGTGCAGTGATGGTTTCGGCCAAACAGAAAAGAGAAGCTCCAAGCAATGTTTGATCCTTCCAAGCTCTAAGATGAGTTTCCCATAACACCTTTGTATGATCCCTTGAAGGTGCTAGCCTTGAATGTGATTTAATGTTCCAAACAATCACAAAATCTTCAAGCTTTTGCAACAAAAACCTGAAAATGGAGAGCTGTGAAACTGTGACAGTTTCGGTCAAGAGGAGAAGAGAGTGTAATTAATTTTTGCTTTCAAAAATCAATTTATATTTATGCCATAATATTTATTAATTAATAATAAACTTATGACACACATCATGCAATGGCTTAGAGTGTCAAACACTCAATTTCCATGCAAAACCCTTGAGTGCTTTGTACACTATCTTCATGCAATGCATCAACAATTGAATAATGCATATAATGACATGTGTCATGTGGGCCCCACACGTTTCCAAATGAAAGTGGGCCCACGTGCACTCACGCGTTCGGGTTCGATATTTCCGAAATACCGAACTTACGTCGTGACGTTAATTAAATCGAATTTAAATAAATAATTGCGCCTAGCGAAATTATTATTTACGTCGCTAACGAATTAATTCTAAATTAACTCGTTTGCCCGAATTAAAATCTAATTTTAATTTCGCGTCGAAATCGAATTTTGATTATTATATCGAATATAATAATTTACGATTAATTCAAATTAATCGTTCTCTCTCTTTATTTAGTATTTTATCCAAGATAAAGTCTCTCCGTAATAATCCAAGATTAATCGAGTTTGAATCATACGTCATTGGTGAATCTTCGGGAAGCGACCCAAGAGATCTCTAGATATGTTGGCAGTAAATCCGGTTGTCGAACTATCCGAACACGTACGTACCAAGTACTACGTTTTTTCCCGATTTACAAGACAAGGTTAGCCTCTAGCAAAACGCCATGTCTACCCAATTCTCTAGAAATATTCTTATTGGAATATAAGATCTATAACAGGCGTAGTATACCGTAGTAAGTGTGTATATCGTATTAGTATCGGATGATCACATGTAAGGCCTGGGGCTGGAGATGTGTCTGCCTCGTACGATACACATATCGGACATCAAGCAACCAGTCTCTTTGAATCGGATAATCCTGACCTAGTCATATTATCCCGATGGTTGCAACCATTATAGAGTACTAGTTCTGTATCCCTCGCGATCATCATCTCCATATGTCTGAAGTGATACTTCCGTCTTGACATCACATCCAATACACTACGATTCTCGATAAATCCAGAAGAGGTGTACACAGAACCCGTAAAGCCCTGGACCACCAAAACTAAAGTTTACCGATTGTCATAAGTACTAGCGATGCAAGTCTCAGGTTAAGATCATATGCACCTACCCTGAAGCGGACTCCCATAGACACGCAGACATACTACCAATGGGACTCCGCGGGGTCTATCCAGAGCGAAGCTGTTTCCCGTACCATCGGTAAAACACAACCTCCTACCGCACTTGCATAAGTATCCAATACTTAAATATATGAGAACTATGCCGTTGTGCCCTCACAACATGAACAAGTGTAGTACTAGTCTATTCCGCATTATCGATGTCCAATCTCGATAATACTACGACTAGGGATATTAATGATTAAACCTTTATGGATTGTTACCGTCTCATATCATCACAATCCGGAACTAATCATAGGGACTTTTACCATTTATATGTCAAAGTAAATAAATTACAAAACGGTAAAAGGCATTTCATTACTACATAGTTAATTTTGTACAATAATACAATATCATTTACAAAATAGTGACGCTATGGGTCATTACTGTCTAACAATCTCCCATTTGGCCTATAGCCAGTCACTCAAGCATCTAATACCTGAACTATGTACATGTCGCTCAAACTTTTCCCGAGGAATAGCCTTCGTCAGTGGATCTGCAATATTATCCTCTGATGCGATCTTTTCGATCTTCACATCGCCACGATGTATGATCTCTCGAATCAGATGGAATCGTCGAAGAACATGTTTGGATCGTTGATGAGACCTTGGTTCCTTAGCTTGTGCTATAGCCCCGCTATTGTCACAATACAAGGAACGGGCTCAGCTGCTAACGGAACTACTCCTAATCCAATTAGAAATTTACGGATCCAAACTGCCTCTTTTGCTGCTTCAGCTGCTCCAATGTACTCCGCTTCAGTTGTTGAATCGGCAACAGTATCTTGCTTGGAAGATTTCCAGCTCACTGCTCCGTTATTCAAGCAAAATATGTACCCGGTTTGCGACTTGAAGTCGTCTCTGTCGGTTTGGAAACTTGCATCGGTATACCCAAATACCTCAAGTTTCCATCTCCATAGATTAAGAAAACATCCTTAGTTCTTTTAAGATACCTAAGGATATTCTTAACCGCCATCCAGTGATCCTGTCCTGGATCGGCCTGATATCGACTGCACATGCTCAAAGCATAGGATACATCAGGTCGTGTACATATCATGGCATACATGATCGATCCGACTGCCGAGGCGAACGGAGTCCGACTCATGTTGTCTCTCTCATCTTGTGTTTTAGGACACATGTCCCTAGATAGATAGACGCCATGTGATGTTGGCAACAGTCCCCTTTTGGACTGATCCATGTTGAATCTCTTCAACACTTTATCAATATATGTACTCTGGGAGAGTCCAAGTAGCCTTCTAGATCTATCCGGTAGATCTTTATTATTCCTAGAATAAAAACTGCTTCTCCCAGATCTTTCATGGAGAATTTCAATGAAAGCCAAGCTTTCACCGACGTTAACATGGGAATGTCATTGCCTATAAGCATACATCGTCGACATAAAGGACAATAAAAGTCAGTGCACTCCCACTAACCTTCTTATATACACAAGGATCATCTACGTTTTGAGTGAAATCATATTCTTTTATGACCTCATCAAAACGTTGGTTCCATGACCTCGATGCTTGCCTTTAGTCCATAAATGGACCGATTTAACTTACAAACCTTGTTTGCAAGTCTTGGTGCGATAAAACCATCAGATTGTTGCATATAAACATCCTCCAACAGGTTTCCGTTAAGGAAAGCGGTTTAACGTCCATCTGCCATATTTCGTAATCGTAATATGCAGCTATCGCAAGCATTATCCGAATGGATTTAATCATGGCAACGGGTGAGAAAGTTTCGTCATAATCAACTCCAAGTTGTTGACGATACCCCTTCGCTACGAGCCTAGCTTTGTACGTTTGTACGTTGCCATCCATGTCTGTCTTCTTCTTGAAGACCCATTTGCATCCAATAGGCTTTACGCCTTCTGGTGCATCAACCAGTGTCCAAACTTGGTTGGTATACATGGAATCCATTTCGGCCTTCATGGCCTCTTGCCATAAAGTGGATTCGACACCTTGTATCGCTTCCTCATACGTAGCCGGTTCATTATCCTTAAGATTAATATCTACATGAGGTGAGATCAGGAATCCATACCTTTCAGGTATTACCCTGACTCTCTCCGACCTACGTAATCCTTGTGTAATTGAAGATTGTGGTTCAGTCTCATCCTGGATGGACTGTTCATGTTCCGTTCTCGATTCATTGCCAGGAACAGTATCACTACGACTTTCATCGAGTTCTACTTTCCTCCCACTAAATACTGTATTTAGGAATTCCTTCTCAAGGAAAACCGCATGTAGAGCAACAAATACTTTGTTCTCTTGTGGGTAATAGAAGTAATATCCTTTGGTTTCCCTAGGATATCCAACAAATAGGCATTTATCTGATTTGGGTTCAAGTTTGGTACCTTCCAAACGTTTTACGTATGCCCAGCAACCCCAAATCTTCAGGAATGAGAAACCTGGTTTCTTTCCTGTCCATATCTCATACGGAGTCTGTTCAACAGACTTTGACGGAACCCTATTCAAAATAAGAATTGCACTTTCTAATGCATGTCCCCAGAAGGATATAGGTAGCTCAGTGCGACTCATCATCGACCTTACCATGTCAAGCAAGGTACGGTTTCTCCGTTCAGACACACCATTTAATTGTGAAGTTCCAGGAGGAGTCCATTGTGAAAGAATACCATATTCTTTCAGGTAATCTTGAACTCATTACTTAAGTATTCGCCACCACGGTCCGACCGTAATGTTTTTAATACTCTTGCCTGTTTGTTTTTCAACTTCGTGTCGAAACTCTTTGAATTTCTCAAAAGTTTCCGACTTGTGCATCATTAGATACACATAACCATAACGCGATGCATCATCCGTAAAGGTTACGAAGTATCGGTATCCACCTCTAGCCTGGCTAGTCATGGGCCCACAAACGTCACTATGAACGAGGGCTAACAGTTCAGTGGCTCGTTCACCTTTACCACTAAAAGGTGATTTAGGCATTTTGCCTAATAAACAAGATTCGCAGACGTCATATGAATTTGGATCAAATCCGTCCAAGTACCCACTCTTCGAAAGTGCGGATATGCGAGTCTTGTTGATGTGTCCCAGACGACAATGCCACATATAAGTTTCTTCCTTTGGATTACTCATTTTGAGCCTTTTGTTTGTTATTTTACGTTTTGGAGATTTGTTTATATTCAAAATATAAAGACCATTATTTGCATCGGCACTGCAAATTTCTGCATCATTTTTATATAAATAACACCTGGTGTTTTTAATACAAAAGTGTACCCATACTGGGTTAACAAAGATACAGAAATAATATTCTTAGTTAAACTAGGAACAAAATAACAGTCATTTAGTTCAAGTACATGCCCCGAGGGCAGTTCTAAAACAAAAGTGCCTACGGCCAAAACAGCAACAGAAGTTCCATTTCCAACTCGTAGATCTACCTCCCCCGAAGCCAGTCTCCTGCTATCATGCAGATCCTGCACATCAGTACAAATATGAGAACCACAGCCAGAATCAAAAATCCAATTTTTATTAAGACTAGAAGTAGTCATATTTATCTCAATAACAAACATACCTGAGGCTGGTGCCTTGCCCGCCTGTATGTCCTCCTTATGTCCCTTGTTCATGCGGCAGTCACGCTTCCAGTGACTCTCTTGCCGCATTTCAGGCAAACATCTTGAGACTTGTCCCTTGGCTTCCCAGAAGCCTTTGTTGACTTGGCCTTGCCTTTGTTGATATGCTTTTTATTCTTAACACCCCCAGTTGCCTTGAGCCCAGCTTTCGGCGTTTGAGATGTTGATGCAAAGTGCGCCTCGCGCTTGTTGCCTTTCAGAAGCTCTTTTTCTGACTCCTTGAGAATCGACAATAACTCTCCAAGAGTATCATCTGAATTCATCAATTTGTAGTTGATGACAATCTGTTTCCAAGTATCGGGTAGTGACTGTAAAATTACATCTATAGCCAGCTCAGCCTCTAAGACTATACCCATATTAACCAATTCATCAAGATCGGCTATCATTTGAGTCCCATGGACCTCAACAGAACTACCATCAGTCATACGGGAGCGAAAGATTTTCTTCACTAACTCGTACCTTGCCATCCGCTTATTAGTGCGGTGAAGATCTTGCAATCTTGCCATCATATTATTGTGGTTTTCTATAAGGTCCCAAGATCAAACAAGACATGAAATTATGTGTGAACACATCAACGG
>SKCR01025104.1:0-18368 GCA_019454045.1 Zanthoxylum bungeanum
TCCGAAACCCAAGGCTTGGCCAAAGGTTGTGAAATATTGAAAAGATAATTGACATATCCCAAAGTGACTACATTTGGATATGGAAGACACGAAGGAATTAAAGAAAGAGCGAGGCTCTAACTTTAAAAATAATTTGTCAAAGTTATGTTCACTACTAGTATTGAAATTAGATTTAAATACTTAGTGTGGTACATAAAATATATGTATTGATGTTCAGAATCCGCTGTGAGCAGGATACTGACTTAAAGCCGAGATTTCTCTACGAATCAGAAATCGAAACGGACGAAAGTCGCTGTTTCGACCGTAGATACCTAAGTTTAGGAACTACCCTTTGGGTATGTACTTAAATTAGGAACGTTATAATGTAACTAGTTTGACTAGATACATTATCTCTATATCAGTGTTTAATCCGTTACGGATAAAACCTTTATATTATAGAACACTAAGTGTTTTATTATATAAAGATGATACTGAGATAAATACATTAGATGTAAATAACATAATTTATTTTTGAATATAAATAAAATCTCAAACATATAAAATGACAAATAAATAGCTCAAATTGATTTGATCAATAGAGACTTATTTGTGCCATTGTTGTCTAGGACACAATTAAACGAGACTCGTATATCCACACTTTTGAAGAGTGGGTACTAGGACTGATTTGACTATTCAAATAAGGTCTGCGAATCTAGTTTATTAGGTAAAGTACCTAAAATACTATTTACTTGGTAATAGTATAAGGGCCACCGATCTGTTAGCCCTGTTCATGGTGAAGTAAGTGGGCCCATATCTAGCTAGGCTAGATGTGAACATGAATATTTCGTGACCTTAACGGATGTGGCATCACGTTATAGTTATGTGTTTCTTTTGAAGAACACAAATCGGAAACTTTAGAGTTTCGACACGAAATAGAAAACAGATCGGCTATAGTATTATTCCGCCACGGTAAGATCGTAATGGAAAATACTTAAGCAGTAAGTTTCATACGTACATGAAAGAGTACGGTATTCTTTCATATGAGGACTCCTCCCGAGACATGTCAGTTAGACGGTTTGTCCGAACTAAAACCGAATTTTGTTGGACATAATAAGGTTTATCACGAGTCGCTCTGAGCTACTGTTTCCTTCAATAAGATATGTATTAACAGTGCAAAACTTATTTAGAATAAGGTTCCATATAAATCTGTTTGACAGATGTCATATAGGATATGAACAGGGAAGAAACGAGGTTTCTCATTCCTAGTAATTTGGGTATGCCAGGCATAATGTTTGGATAATACCAAACTGAAAGACCCAAATTGGAACAGTGCCTATATAGGTTGTCCTAAGGGAAACCTTAAGTATAGTACTTGTAAATCTCACATGAGAACAATGTGATTGTTGCTCACCATGCGGTTTTCCTGAGAGGAATACCGATATGCAGTGGTCAGTGGGAGGATAGTGATACTCGATGAAAATCGGAGTAATACTGTTCAAGACACGAAGTCCTTAATGGAACACAAATAGTTCATAAATGATGAATCTATACCATTAATCTTCAAATACACAAGAAACTAGTAGATCAGATAGAGTCAGAAAACAACCTAGGGTATGGGTTTCTGATCTAACCTCATAAAGATGTCAATCTTATGAAGGTATATCCACCGACTACGTTTTGAGGAAGTGATACGAGGTATCAACTCCCTGTTATGGCAAAGTGCCATGAGTCCGAAATGGATTCCATGTATAATAACTATTTTGGATACTAGTTGTTGTACCACAAGGCATTGTGCCTATTGGTACTTTAAATGTCTTCAAGGAAGACATACATAGATGGCAACATACCAACGTACAAAGCCGGGCTTTTGACGGAAAGGTATCGTTATCAACATTGTGTTAATAACGGTTCAACCTTTTACCTGTTGCCATTGTAAATCCATTTGGATAATGCTTGCTAAAGCTGTGTATTTCATTTATGAAATATGATAGCTTAACGGAAAATCGCTTTCCTGAAAAGGAAACCTTTCAGAGGATGTTTATAACATCCTGTCGATTTTGTCGTACCATAACAAGCAAACAAGGTTTGCAGGTTATTCGATCCATGTTTGGATTGAAGCAAGCATAAGGTTCTTGGAACTGACGTTTTGAAATAATCATAATGGTTTATGATTTGACTCAAAACGGAAATAATTCTTGTGTATATAAGGAGGTTAGTGGAAGGGCACTGACAATGAAATTCCCTTAAAACAATTGGTGAAAGCTTGACTTTCATAGGTATTCTTTCAATAGAAATTCTCCGTAGAATTCTGGGGAGTAACAACCTTTATTCAAGGAATAAAGATCTACTGGGATAGATTGGAGTTGTTAACACTCTCTTGGAAATTGTACATTTAAAATGTACTTGATATGGTGTCTCATACGCTTGAGCATATGGAGTCACAATCAGGACAATCCAAGTGATAGTCATTGGATTGAAGTTAAGGACATCTATTAGTATCTTAGAGAACTAAAGATGCTGTCTCTTAAATTATCGAGTAGGAGAACTTGAAGTGACTAGGATCACTGCTGCAAGTTTCCAAACCGGTAAGTACTGCGATACTATAAAGTTTGAACAACAGGACAGTAAGCTGGAAATATTCCGAGCAAGATAACTGTTGTCGAATTAACAACAAATGCGGATTATTGCTGCAGCTGAGGCAGCAATAGAAGCCATTTGGATCGATAATAAATCTAATTAGATTAGATTTAGTTCTGTTAGCGGCAGAGCTAGGTGTCAGCACAGGCTAAAGAATTAATGGTCTCATCGATGATCCAGATATATACTTCTATATTCATCTGATTCGTTCGGATCATACATCGTGGCGATGTGATGATCGTATAAATCACGTCAGAAGATAATTACGCAAATCCGCTGACGAAAATCTTTTCTCAGCAATTTGAGCGAACCGTACATAGTTCGGGTGTAGGACACTTGAGTGACTCGCTATGTGCCAAGTGGGAGATTGTTGGACAAAATGACCCATAGCGTCACTATTTGCACAGATCTTTGTGTTGTTGTAGCAAATTAACTATGTGACAAGGAAATTGCACTCTCATCATTTGTGATTAGATCACCATAGATATATAAATGAAGAGAGGTCCCTATGATTAGTTCCTGGACTGAGAATGATATGAGACAGTATCAGTCCCCGAATGATTAATCATTAAATATCCCTAGCCGTAGTATTATCGAGACTGGACATCGATAATGCGGAATAGGCTAGTATTGCACTTGTGTGCGTTGTGAGGGCACAACGGCATAGTTCTCATATATATAAGTATTGGATACTTATGCAAGTGCGATAGGAGGTCGTGTTTCACCGATGGTATGGGAAACAGCTTCGCTCTGGATAGACCCCTCAGAATCCCATTGGTATTATGACTATGTGTCTATGGGAGGCCGAAATCAAGGTAGGTGTGTATAGTCTTAACCTGAGACTTGCATCGCTAATACTTACGATAATCGATAAACTTTGGTCTTGGTGGTACAGGCTTTAACCGGTTCTGCGTACACCACTTCTGGGTTTATCAGAGAGTCGTAGTGTATTGGGTGTGATGTCGAGACGGAAGTATCACTTCAGTTATAGTGGAGATGATGTCACGCAGGATACGGTACTAGTGCTCTTGAGTGTTGCGCAACCAATCGAGATATTGTGACCAGGTCATGAATATTCGATTATAGAGACTATGTTACCAGACATCCGATATGTGCTTCGGACGGGGTAGACACTTATCCAGCCCCAGCCCTAGCACGTGACTATCCGATACTGGGCCGATATACACAATACATTAGTATACTACGCTTGATACATATCTTTGATATTCTTAAATGGATATGTCCGGAGAATTGGGTAGACTTGGTGCTTTGCTAGGAGTCGACCTTGTCTCGTAAATCAGTAGAACGTAGTACTTGGTACGTACGTGATTCGGATACTCCGACGACCGTATTTACTGCCAGCTAATCCGGGGATCTCATGGGTCGCTTCCCGATAATCCACCGATGACGCACAACTCGCACTCTTGAATAATCTGGGATTATATAGAAGAGAGAGAAAATTAATCTAGGATTAATTACGGAGATATTTTATCTAGGATAAAATATCGTCAAGAGAGAGATGACGATTAATTTGGAATTAATCGATTAAATTAATATATTCAATATATTAAATGAATTAGATTTCGACGCGGAATTAAAATTAGATTTTAATTCGGGCGAACGAATTAATATAGAATTAATTCGTTAGCGACGTGAATAGTGAATTCGCTAGGCGTAATCATTTAATTACGACGCGACGGAAAACTCGCTAATTAGGAATTAGCGAACCCGAGCCCGAGTGTGATTGCGAGCGCATTCGTATTTTGAATTCGAGTGCGGCGACGCAAGTCACATCAAGCGTCAAATCAATCGTCACATCAAGCGTCAAATCAAAAGTCACTTTGAGTGATTGATTGATTTGATTGATGGATTGAGTGAAAGACACACAACATGTCACTTTATTAAAGTAGATGTGACTTGATGGACTTTTGACTTTGGAGTGTGGAACACTCAAGGATATTACAATAGATTTAATTTGTTTTTTGAAAGCAAATTAAATGGTAAAAACATTTATTATTTTTGGAAAATATATAAACAAATGTTATACCACTTTTGTAATAACTAATACACAATTTCATCTCTTCATTTTCTTTCTCTTCTCTCACGCACAAAACTAAAAAAATATGGACTGGTTTTGAACCAGAAATACCGTGAGTTCTAGGGAAGCAAGAGTGGGTTTTCATGGTGAAAATTCAAGTGCTAGCACACTTACGAGTCTTGCGAAGGTGGTAGGGAGGTTCGACCATGAGCCGGGATCCATCCGATGAAGTTAGGAGCTCCATTTCGCAGCTCAAAAAAAGAAGACAGAAGGCAGTGAACTTCATGCAGTGGCGCCAAACCAGTGAGCATTTTGGGCTTTATTTGTTGCCGATTCGACTCAACCAACCAATGTAAGTATTCCGCTATCTTCGTTGGTGTATTCACGCATTGTTTTCATGTCTTGTTTGATATTGGGACCTAGATAATAACCAACAGTACCCTCTGACATGCGAGTGCGTAATAGCTTCTTCTGCAACTAATATCTTTGCGATCTAAGATTAGATCGGTGAAGATCATGCAACTTCGCCATCATCTCATAGGTATCCAATCCCTTGTTTTGACAACGGAATTACGGAGTCATAGCAGCAAGCATTACTGATTGAGCAGTCGCATTGTCATCGCTATGAGTCTTCTAAAGCTCTATCTCAAGCAACTGATCAGGTCGGGGCTTAGGCCCAAGAGGTCGCTCTATAGTGTAGAGTAACTTCTCGGATCCCAGAATAATTCTGAGATTCATATCCCAGTCTTGAAAGTTTGTGCCATTAAAGACGTTGTCGCCCATGAAAATATCCTTAATGCTTAACTTTCTTGTCATCTTATCTGCAATAGTCCAACTATTCGATTAACGATGTATGGGTACAGTCTAACTGTTACAAGAAAAATAATAATATATTAGTCTAACTAATAAAATAATTGACGAAATAATTTTGAAAGCGCGTAAAGCTAAGTATCTGAACGAAGTTGCAAATTCAATACTAGCCTCCCACTATTTTTCGGCTAGCCTCTAACCCTCTGTTGAGTACTCGGGAAACCTGGTTTCCTAGTGGGCTAGGATTCCGTTAAATAACACACAACCTTGACTTTGGCCAACAAGTTGTATGATATTTAACTAGGTAGATCTCTAAGATCAATTGGATCTCATCCAATTCCTAGATCCGGTAAGTGGACCTCCAAGTCCGAAAACATATATACAATATATATGCCAATATATCCAATATATTTTCCTAACCTTTTTCCTCTGAATCAACTAAGCTTTGGCTTTGGCACAACAAGCTTAATGATTCCAGTTAAGCGGAACTCATTGACTTTGGAAAGCTTCGTAATCGATGTCGATGGACAAGAAGTGATCTTGACTTTGGCCAACAAATCACAACTTGGACAAGACATACGATATGGAACAAAGCCTTCATGATTCAAACACATCCGCGATGCATAAAGGTCTTGACTTTGGCCAACAAACCAGTGCCAATCTTGGATCTTGAGTAAGAATCACTAAATTGAAGGAAAACACTTAATATTTATTGAGGGTTTTTCGCGTAAATTGGCAACCAATTTATTATCTTTGTTAGGTCTCAGCATATACCCTTAAGCATGCATTCTAAAAGCATAATAAGGCGCATAAATAAATTAATAATGATATGCGGATGGATATCTCACAGATTGTTCCTAGAACAAATCACTCACTTTCCTCTCCCCGACTAGCAGTATTCTTACTTCTACCCAATTACATAATACAATGAAAGAAACCTCATTAACATTGAGGGGAATTAGGTGAGAAGAGAATTACAAAGAATCAGAGAGATAAGGCTGGACACGCAGGTCCAATTTAATAAATTCTAAATTTACAATAATTTCCAAAATTTCCCTTTCCCTTCTAATATCCATCCGATATACATTATTCATTCAACACATCCATGTATTCACACAAAGCATGTTATTCAATTAATCTAATCTAATTAATTAATCTTTGAATAAAGTGATCATCCAATGTTCAAACAACGATTTGATTTTACGCGAGTCCAACTCGTATAAGAATAAGTACTCAAAGTATGAATTCTTGAATTATATCGAACTACAATTTAAATCTAATTTAATTCGTATTCAATACTAATTCTATATATTTAATTCCAAATTAAATAACTACACTTTTTAATGTGCCTTTACGACTTAGATTCCAAATCTAATCTAAATGGGTTTCAAAGCCCAATTAACATCCAATGTTATTTAATTAAAGTCCAATGGGCTTTCAATTAATTTCTTAAGGCATGGACTTTGGTCAATATGGGTCAAACCCAAATACCAAAGCCCAATTAAGGAATCACTCTATTTGCCAAGAAACCAATTTAGGCCCATAAGGCCCAATTAAACATAAAAGGCACATTTGTCATATTTGGACTTAATGGAATGATTTAGTCCCAAATTGGATCCAATCCAATTGACCTAAACTAACTTGGCCCAACCAAGCCCATTAGGCCCAAATACAACATTTAAGCCCAATTCTAAATTAAGCCCAACTAATTAAATTTTAAAATTCCAAATTTCATAATTTAATTAATTAAAGTGTATTACATTAATTAATTATCTAAATTAAAATTTCCAAAATATCAATTTAATCAATTAATTATGCTTTAATTTGTCCAACACATGTCCAATATTATTGAAACAAAAAATCATCTCATTTCCATGCTTACTAGGTCACGACATTTTATGGGTTTTTTTGTCCGATTTCGATTTCAGTCGATTGAATCTTAAATCAATATTTCAAAAGTCTTTAAACACATCCAATGGTCTTAAAAACAAAAAATACCATGACATTAGGGTTTATTATACATTCGGCCATCATGCATAAAATTGGGAAAAATTAATCCAATTCAATTTTCTTCAAATTGAACACATATAACTCCAAGTTATCCATATACAAGCATGCTCAAACAAACAATTTGGTTAAATCATGCTCAAATCAAATTTACCCAAATTTTACCCTAAATTCAATTTTCATGCTTAGTCAAGGCTCATGATACCAATGTTGGTCTCTAAGACAATCCAAGATCATAATAAGCAATGAAAAATAGTGAATACAAAAGTAAAGTATGGCGGAAACATACTTACATTGAACAGATTTAGGATGCGTCAAAAACAAAACTTTTTGCTCCAAGTTTTCGGCCAAGCTCCGAGATCCAAGCTCCAAGCTTTATCCTTTGATTCCAAGCTTTTGGGATGGTTTCCCTATCACCTTGGATGATTCCTTTGAGTGATAGCTCTTGAATATTTGCAACAAATCTTCAATATTTCCTCCTTGAAGCTCATGGCCAAGAAGAGAAAAATGGGGAGAGTTTTTGTTTCAAATGGGCGTGCAAGTGAGAGAGAGATGTGAGTGTGTTTACTTAAGTTTTGATTTCAAAAATCTAATAATCATATACCAAACATTTGGTATTAGTCAATCAAGCCATCAACTTTAGGAAGTGTGTTGAACAAGTCTTCACTAACTTCGTCAAAACCCATCAATTAAAGTGACAAGTGATGTGACATGTGGGCCCCACTTGATTCAAAATCTGAGTGGGCCCGCAACACATCCCGGTCTCATGTTCGCTAATTCCGGATTAACGAATTATCCGTTGCGACATAATTAAATCAAATTTCATTAAATAATTATGTCAAACAAAATTACTATTAACGTCGCTCGCGAATTAATCTAAATTAATTCGTTTGCCCGAATTAAAATCCAATTTTAATTCCACATCGAAATCTAATTTCGTTAAATATATCGAATATATTATTTTATCGATTAATTCCAAATTAATCGTTCTCTCTCCTCAAATAGTATTTTATCCTAGATAAAATCTCTCCGTAATTAATCCCAGATTAATTATGTTCGAATCATACGTCATCGGTGAATATTCGGGAAGCGACCCAAGAGATCTCTGGATATGTTGGCAGTAAATCCGGTCGTCGGACTATCCGAACACGTACGTACCTCGTACTACATTTTTACCGATTTACGAGACATGGTTGGCTTCTAGCAAAGCATCGTGCCTACCCAATTATCCATAAATATTCTTAATGGAATATATAATCTATATCAGGCGTAATATACGTAGTATTGTGTATTGCGATCTAGTATCCGATATCACATGCAAGGCCTGAGGCAGAAATAATGTTTGCCCCGTACTAAGCATATATCGGATTGCAAGCAACTAGTCTCTTTAATCGGATAATCATGACCATGTCATATTATCCCGATGGTTGCAACCATTTAGAGTACCAGTTCTATATCCCTGCGTGATCATCATCTCCATATGACTGAAGTGATACTTCCATCTTGACATCACACCCAATACACTACGATTCTCAATAAACCTAGAAGAGGCGTACACAGAACCTGTTAAAGTCCTGGATGACCAAAACCAAAGCATATTGATTGTCGCAAGTACTAGCGATGCAAGTCTCAGATTAAGACCAAATACCCATCCCTGATGCGGATTCCCATAGACACATAGTCATACTACCAATGGGATTCTGCGGGGTCTATCTAGAGCGAAGCTGTTTCCGTACCCTCGGTAAACACAACCTCCTATCACTCTTGCATAAGTATCCAATACTTAATTATATGAGAACTATGCTGTTACGCTTACATAACACGCACAAGTGCAATACTAGTCTATTCCGCATTATCGATGTCTAGTCTCGATATTACTACGACTAGGATATTTAATGATTAAACCTTTATGGATTGATACTGTCTCATATCTTATAATACGGAACTAATCATATGGACCTTTATCATTTATATATTTAAGTAATAAAATCACAAAATGATAAAATGTAATTTCCATTGATACATAATTAATTTGTACAAAAACCACAATGTCTTTTACAAATAGTGACACTATGGGTCATAATTGTCTAACACCATTGAACCTCAGGTACGAAGATCTTAACAAAGCTAGATTCCATCAACCAGATATTTAGAATCTAAATATATTCTGCTTACTGATGAGGGGGGCCAGAGATTTTCCAAGAAGTTGTATCTCATATAGACAAAGAAAAATGACTGCAAGCAATACATGATGAAATGGAATCTCTATAGAAAAATCATAATTATGAGATAGATAAGTTTCCACAAGGTCAGAATATATTGAAGAACAAAGGGGTGTTCAAGCGGAAGTGTGATAAGACATAAAGCCTGATTATTAGTTAAATGATATTTTGACTACTCCATTGTAAGGAAGAGAATACCTCTGTTTGTAGTATATTACATAGGTACGAAGATCTTAACAAAGCCAGATTCCATCAACTAGATATTTAGAATTTGAATATATTATGCTTACCGATGAATGGGGGCCAGAGAGTTTCCAAGAAGTTGTATCTCATGCAGACAAAGAAAAATGACTGCAAGCAATACATAATGAAATGGAATCTCTGTCGAAAAATAATAATTATGTGATAGTTAAGTTTCCACAAGATAAGAATACATTGAAGAACAAATGGGTGTTCAAGCGGAAGTGTGATAAGACATAAAACATGAATATTAGTTAAATAATATTCTTACTACGGCGAAGGAGATGCTGAAGCTTTACAAAACTACTTGATGAAAATGCAAGCAGAAGACGATATGTTTTACTTTAGCTTGAAATTGGATGATAAAAGTGTTAGGGTTGGTGCTCAGAGTGCCAATCCGGATCGTATTTATGTTCGATTCATGAATACGAATAATTTCTTTTTTCATAATATTACTTATTTAATGGTAGCACCTCTTGTATTTTATATACATATTCGATCTAATTACGATTAGATATCTAATTATGATTAGATTGAAACTAAATCTGATTTAGTGATACGTGTATATTAGACAAATACCCTAGGATTTATAATGTAGTTTGCAGTTACAACGTAGTTTGTAATTGACATTGGGAGGCATCATTATAAGTTGTATATCCTTAAATAAAGTTCATGGTCAAGATTTACTAACACGGGTCGGTTAATAAAATCTGCTCAGACAAGTACATGTCGTATATCGTGACTTAGTCCGATGGTTTATCCCAATGAACCATGAGTCTCGGGAGACTCGTATAGACATGTCGGTGTTTATTTGATAAACACTGAACGACTCACTGAAGATTTCCTAATAGATGGTACACCAACGTCAATAGGAATCTTCTCGAGTTGAGCGAGCATAGTGGTCATTCGACTTAAGATACCACAATGGATATATGAGTTATCTTTCAGACTTTGATGGCATTCACGTCACCGATCTATTTAGATCAGACCTCCGCTTGTTCGTTGGGTGTGGACTGATGCTCATGAAATCCAATGCATATCAAGATAGAATCCGTCGGTCATGTGTACAGGGCATAGGTATATTACACGTGTTTGCGATCTAGTAAATCCATGGCCGTGGTATAACTTCGGAAGCGAGTTCCGAGTGTTATTTAGAGATCGTCAATTTGAAAGTCGACTATATTATACTATAAGGATTTGACGTTCTTATCTATATCCTCGGTATAATATTGGTAGTCTGTGACAGAGGGATTATACGTATGCAATGACCTTGACTTGTATAGTTTAGCGAGATTATCTGTGGTCGTCATAATTCATGAGTGGGTGGATTATGGACACGAAATTAGATTCTGTGACAGATAAACCTAAACTTAGAGAGTCCCACAATATGAAATGTACTCGTTGAGCACTTGGGCAACGCGTTATGAATAATATAGATTATTCATAATACTTCACCGAATTAAATGAGTTAGTTTGAGTCGTTTAAACGGTTAAACGAAAATACATGCATTTGGGGCACTTTAGTCAATTGATAATTAATGTGTATTTATATTTGATACACAATTCTGATTTGATACATATTAATTATTTGTCAAATGAGATTTTGACACATGTCTTTATATATGTATTTTTTTATTTAATTGAAATAAAATACATATATAGATATTTATATTAATTAATTATTTAGTTATTTAATTGTTAAATAATTAGAAATTAAATATACTATCCATAAGTCGTATTAATATGATAAGTGGTGAGATATTATTGGTAACAAATGGCATGGCATTTTTAAGCTTGAAGTGTTCAAATTGAACAAGTACTTAAGGCTTATTAAATAAAATTTGAAAAAGACCAAAAAAACCCTCCCCCCAATTCTGCGCCTTATTATGCTTTTAGAATGCATGCTTAAGGGTATATGATGAGACCTAATTAAAGATAATAAATTGGTTGCTAATTTACACGAAAAACCCTCAAACAATATTAAGCGTTTTTTCCTTCCATTGAGTGGTTCTCTCTCAAGATCCAAGATTGACATTGATTTGTTGGCCAAAGTCAAGACCTTTGTCCATCGCGGATGTGTTTGAATCATGAAAGCTTTGTTCCACATCGTACGTCTTGGGCAAGTTGTGATTTGTTGGCCAAAGTCAAGGTCACTTCTTGTTTATCGACCTCGATTACGAAGTTTTCCCACTGTCAATGGGTCACTCTTAACTGGAATCATTAAGTTTGTTGAGCCAAAGCCAAGGCTTAATTGATTCAGAGGAAATAGGTTAGGAAATATATTGGATATATTTTCATATATTGGATAGGAGGTCCACCTACTAGATCTAGGAATTGGATGAGATCCAATTGATCTTAGAGATCTACCTAGTTAAGTTTCATACAATTTGTTGGCCAAAGTCAAGGTTGTGTGTTATTTAAAGGGATTTTAGCCCACTAGGAAACTAGGTTTCCCGAGTACTCCACAGAGGGTTAGAGGCTCGCCGAAAAATAGTGGGAGGCAAGTATTAAATTTGCAATTTCGTTTAAATACTTACCAATACGCGCTCATTTCATTTTTCATCATTAATTATTTATAAATATATTAGTTGGATTAATATTCAATTGTTGTTTTAATTGAATAGTTGGATTGTATTCAAACTACTTCATTTGTAGTTGGTTATATAGTTGGACTATATTAATCAATACATTTGAAAGTAACCAATCAAATTAGAGTTAATTATATAGTTAGACTATAGTAATCATTATATTAGATTGTACATTATATAGTTAGACTATAGTAATCATTATATTAGATTGTACCTGATATCGTTGATTGGATAGTTGGACTATAACAATCATGATGGCTTGAAAGATTAGCATCAAATGACATAATCCTGGGTGAAAATGTCTTTAACGGCTTTAATTTTCCAGATTGGGAAAAGAATCTCAGGATATTCCTCGGAGCTGAGAAGTTACTCTATTTGATAGAGAAACCTCTCGGGCATGAGCTCGGAGTTGAGCAAATAGTGGAACATGAGCTTTGGATGACTCATAACTTTAGTGCTCAATCCGTTATACTTGCTGCAATGACTCATTAATTTCATCATAAGAACTAAGGATTAGATCCTTATACCATGATGTTGAAATTAAAGGATCTTCATAGATCTATTCTTAGATCTTAGAAGTACGAATTGCAAAAGAAGTTCTTTCACTCGCGTATGTCAGAGGGTATATCTGTCAAGCACTAGGTGTCGTAGATGATTGCTGACATCGAACAGCTAGGTTAGCTGGGCATTACCTACGAGGCCGAGACATCCAAAGATTTGATCTTATAGTCTCTGCCTGAATACTGGGGCGGGTTCATCATGAACCAAGAGAAAACGTTTGGAGAGTTAATGGCTATGATCAAGGAGGCAGAGCCAGAGCTTTTAAAAGGGCAAGAAGCGCAAAACGCATCTTACATCGACATTCCAGAAGGCCAAGGCTTGGCCGAAGGCTTGTGCGGTGTGAAGAAATGGGTAAGGAAAAATCGTCACAGTCTTCTGGGAAGACAAATGACATATCCCAAGATGTCTGCCTAAACTGTGGCAAACGTGGTAACTGGAAGTGTGACTGCCGTATAGACAATGCAGACATAAAGGAAGTGAAAGTGGGGCAAGGCTCTGGCTTCAGGTATGTTTGTTATAAATATGTCCACTACCAGTTTTAAAATTGGATTTTGATACTGGATGTGGAAAATACATATGTACTGATGTACGGGATCTGATGATTAGCAGAAGACTAGCTTCAGATAAGATCGACCTGTGAGTCGGAAATAGGACGAGAGTCACTGTTTTGGCCATAGGAAACTAAGTCTTGGAACTACCCTTGGGGCATGTACTTAAATTAAGAGACTGTTATAATGTACCTAGTTTGACTAGAAACATTATCTCTGTATCTAGTTTAACCCGTTGGGGTATACTTTTATGTTCCATAACACTGAGTGTTTTGTTTATAAAGACGATATTGAGATATACACATTAGATGTGAATAATCGTCTTTATATTTTGAATATAAATGAATCTCAAACATATAACATGACAACAAAAGGCTAAAACTGATTAAATCAGATGAGACTTATTTGTGGCATTGTTGTCTGAGACACATTAACAAGACTCGTATATCCACTCTTTCGAAGAATGGATACTAGGACGGATTTGATCCTAATTCAAATGATGCATATGAATATTGTTTATTAGGCAAAATGCCTAAAACACCTTTTACATGGTAAATGTGAAAGTGCCACCGATCTGTTAACCCTCGTTCATAGTGACATGAGTGGGCCCATGTCTAGCTAGGCTAGAGGTAGATATGAATACTTCGTAACCTTTACGGATGTGGCATCGCGTTATGGTCATCTGTATCTTATGAAACACAAGTCAGAAACTTTTGAGAAATTAAAAGAATTTCGACACGAAGTAGAAAAATAGACCGGTAAAAGTATTAAAAATTGCTGTTGGACCATGATGGATAATACTTAAACATATGAGTTTCAAGATTACTTGAAAGAGTATAGTATTCTTTCAAAGTGGACTCCTCCCGGAACACATCAGTTGGACGATGTGACCGAACGGAGAAACCGAACTTAGTTGGATATGGTAAGGTTAATGATGAGTCACTCTGAGCTAACAATTTCCTTCTGAGGATACGCATTAAACAGTGAAATACTTATTTTGAATAAGGTTCCATGAAAATCTGTTAGATAGACTTCATATTAGATATGAACAGGAAAGAAATTGGGTTTCTCATTCCTGAAGATTTGGGAATGTTGGGCATATTCTAAACATTTGGATGATACCAAACTAGAACCCAAATCAGATAAGTGCCTATTTGTAGGTTATCCTACGGAAACCAAATTATAGTACTTATACAACTTACAAGAGAACAATGTATTTGTTGTTCTCCATGCGATTTTCCTCGAAAAGGAATTCCTAAATGCAGTGGTCAGTGGGAGGAAAGTAGAACTCGATGAAAATCGGAGTAATACTGTTCCTGGCATCGATCCTTAATGGAACACCAACAGTTCATCAGGGATAAAACTGTACAACAATCTTCGAATACACAAGAACCGCGTATGTTGGAGAGAGTCAGAGAACAACATGGGAGGTATGGGTTTCTGATCTCACCTCATGTAGATATTAATCTTATTGAGGAAGATGGATCGACTACATATAAGGAAGTGATATAAGGTATCGATTCCTTTTATGGAAAAGTGCCATGAAGTCCGAAATGGATTCCATGTATACTAACCAAGTTTTAAGATTGGTTGATGTACCAGAAGACATTATGCCTATTGGTACTAAATGGGTCTTCAAGGAAGACATACATGGATGACAACATACAAATGTACGCAGCTAGGCTTGTGCAGAAAGCGTATCTTCAACGACATAATGTCAACTACGACGGAGTTTTTTCACTTGTTGCCATGATTAAATCCATTCGGATAATACTTGTTAATGATGCATATTTCATTTATGAAATATGACAGCTAGACGCCAAAACCACTTTCCTTAACGGAAAATTTTTGGAGGATGTTTATATACAACATCCTGACAGGTTTTGTCGTGCCTAAACATACAAATAAAGTTTGCAAGTTTAATCAATCCATTTATGGATTAAAGCAAACATTGAATTCTTGGAACCATCGTTTTGATGTAATCATAATGATATATGATTTAATTCAAAACGAAGATGATTCTTGTGTATATAAGAGGTTAGTGGGAGCGCACTGACATTCATTGTCCTTATGTTGATGATGTATTGCTTCTTAGCAATGATATTCCCATAGTACAATCAGTGAAAGCTTGGCTTTCATAAAATTGTCCATGGAATACCTGGGAGAAGTAGGCTTTATTCTGGGAATAAAGATCTACTGGGATAGATCTAGAAAGCTGCTGACACCCTCCCGGAGTTCGTACATTTTGATATGTACGCAATTTGATGTCTCATATGCTTTGAGTATATGCAGTCACAATCAGGCCCATCCAGGTGATGGTCACTGAATTGAGTAAAGAACATCTTTGAGTATCTTGGATGAACTAAGGATGCTTTCTGATAATATGGGGAAATGAGAACTTGAGGTAACTGGGTTCACCGCTGCAAGTTTCCAAACTGATAAAGACGACTATAAGTCGCAATAAGGGTACATATTTAGTTTGAATAATAGAACAATGAGCTGGAAATCTTTCAAGTAAGATATTGTGCCGATTAAACAATAAAAGCGGAATATTGATACAGCTGAGGCAGCAAAAGAAACATTTTGGATCTATATAATCCTAATTGGATTAGGAGTAGTTCTGTTAGCAACTGAGCTAGGCTACAACATAGGCTAAAGAACCACGGTCTCATCAACGATCCAAGTATGTACTTCGACTAATTCATCCGATTCGTGAGATCATACATCATGGCGATGTGATGATCGAATAAATCGCGTCAGATGATAACCTTGTAAATCTACTGATGAAAGTTATTTCTCAGCAGAAGTTTGAGTGACCCGTACATAGTTCATGTGTTGGATATTTGAGTGATTGGTTATAGGCCAAGTGAGAGATTTTTGGACAATTATGACCTATAACATCACTATTTGTAAAGAACATGGAGTTGTTGTACAAATTAACTATGTGACAAAGGAAATTGCTATTTTATCATTTGTAATTGGATTACCTGGATATATAAATGATAAAAGTCCATATGATTAGTACCAGATTAATAAGATATGAGACAATATTAATCTACTAAGGTTTAATAATTAAATATCCCTAGTCGTCGTATTATCGAGACTAGACATCGATAATGCGGAATAAGCTAGTATTACACATGTGCGTGTTATGGAAGCGTAACAGTATAGTTCTCATATATTTAGGTAATGGATACAAGTGTAATAGGAGGTTCTGTTTACCGATGGTACGGAAATAGCTTCGCTCTAGATAGACCCATCGGAGTCCCATTAGCAGTATGACTATGTGTCTATGGTAATCCGAATCAAGGTAGGTGTATATGGTCTTAACCTGAGACTTGCATCACTAATACTTTTGAAAATCAGTATATTTTGGTTTTGATCGTCCAGGGCTTTAACAGGTTATGTGTACGTCTCTTCTGGGTATACTGAGAATCGTAGTGTATTGGGTGTGATGTCAAGATAGAAGTATCACTTCAGTCATATGGAGATGATGATCACGCAGAGATACAGAACTAGTACTCTATAATGCTATAGCCATCGGGAAATTATGATTAGGTCATGACTTTCTGATCATAAAGAGACTAGTTGTTGGTGATCCGATTTATGCTTCGTACGGGGAAGACACAACTTCAGCCCCAGGCCTAGCATGTGACATCCGATACTGGATCGTAATACACAATACTATGTATACTACGCCTATCAAAGATCTGGTATTCCTTAAAAGAATATTTTTGGAGAATTGGGTAGGCACGATGCTTTGCTAGAAGCCAACCATGTCTTGTAAATCGATAAGAACGTGGTACCGGGTACGCACGTATTCGAATAGTCCGATGATCGTATTTACTGCCAACATATCCAGGGATCTCTTGGGTCGCCTCCCAAAGATTCACCAATGACATTTGACTCGAATAAAATTAATTTGGGATTAATCATGGTAATAATTAATCTGAGAATTAATTATCTGAGAAAGAATTAATCTGGGATTAATTGTTTCGAGAATTTATTTATGATTAAATTCGTCGAGAAGAGAGAACGCGATTAATTGGAATTAATCGGCAAAGTAAATTTAATAGTGAAATTGGATTTTACTATTTAATTTATTAACTGGGCTAAAAATATATTAATTGAAATTATATTTCAACACGAAATTAAAATTGGATTTTAATTCAAGCAAACAAATTAATTTAGAATTAATTCGTAAGCGACTTACGTAATAATATTGCGAGGCATTATTATTTAATTAAATTGGATTTAATTAAGTCGCAACGGCAAATTCGTTTAATTCAGAATTAAACGAACCCGGGCCCGAGTGAAGTTGCGTGTCAAGTTACCCGACTTAAATTCAGAATTTAAAAGTGGTGGGACCCACTTCACTTACATCATTTGTTAGACTAATGATGGAAGTGGTTAGGCTTGATTTTGGAATTGATTTGAAGGTTGAGTAAAAGGCTTGGATTGCTTGTATTTTACACAAACCAATTCCAACACTCTACTTGACTATTTAAACTAAGTCAATTTTGGAAATTGGTATTAGGTTACTATTCACAGCAACCAAAATCTTCTCTTCTACCTCAATACCGAGCTTCTCTCCCTTTTGTCCATGGATTTTGTTGCAAAATTCTTCAATGCTAGCACATTAAAGAGTCAAATGAAGGTGATAGGGAGACTCACCTGAGTGTTGGAAACACTAAAAGAAGGCTTGGAGCTTCCATCATCCAAGAAAAAGTTTTGAACT
>SKCR01025105.1:0-18281 GCA_019454045.1 Zanthoxylum bungeanum
AAGTTTAGGTCTCAGTCTTAGCTTTTCGAAAATATAAAAATCATAAAAATCGGAGATCGTATGAAAATGTTATGGCCCAAATACTAAGGGCTATGCCGAATAGAACTTAAAATAAATTATGTATCAAAACTGCAAAGAATTTATCGAATGTTCAAAAAATAATTCACAAATACATACACTCTTGAGCATGATTTATATCATGTATTATGCCACTTATAATATAGTAGTCTTCGGAATTACCAGGGTGTTACACAGAGTCATCAAAACCCCTGTGATGGTAGTTCTGGTAGTCAACACATAGACAAAGTCAAATCTGTTATTACTCTTTGCAGTGGTAAGGTTATCCAAAGATCTATGCTTGAACCTCATGAAGATTCAGCTTTTGAGGGTAAGAAATTGATTGATGAACCATTAACTATCGTTGATGATAACGATTTATCACATGCACCTCCATTTCCCCAATCAATGAAAATATAGAAATTGAATCATTCCCCGGGGATATATGAAATATTCAAACAAGTGAAGGTCAATATTCATTTGTTATATTTCATCCAATAGATGCCATCTTATGCCAAATTTCTGAAAGATTTGTGCACTTTAAAAGAAAATATCGGGTAAGAAAGAAAGTTTTCTAGTTGAATAGGTAAGTTCCATTCTCTCAACCAATAATACATTAAAATACAAAGACCCTGGTTATCCAACTATTTCATGTATTATTGGAAATAATAAAATTGAACATGCATTGCTTGATCTTGGAACTAGTGTCAATTTACTTCCATTCTCAGTTTACCAACAACTTAATATTTGCGAGTTGAAACCAACTTCAACTACTCTTTTACTTACCGATAGATCAATTAAAGTATCGAAAGGAATTGTGGAAAATGTGTTATTACAAGTCGATAAATTAATATATCTTGTGGATTTTATTGTCTTAGAAATAAAACCTATAGCAGACAGTTACAAACCAGTTCATATAATACTTGGTCGTCTATTTTTAGCAACAGCTAATGCTTTAATTAATTGTAGGAATGGAATCATGAATTTGTCATTTGGCAATATGCCGTTGGAGCTTAATGTTTTTAATATGTGCAAGCAAATATATGATGAGGACTGTGAAAATGAAAACATAGAATTAATTGAACCAATTTTGGAAGAACAAATTCAGGTGAGTGAATATGACCCTATGAAAATCTGTACAGCTAATTTTCTTAAATAAAGTACACAATTAGATTCAGATTTTGTAATGATTTTTCTTTACTTAACTCTACACAGGTACTGGAAGATGATGGAGGGAAACAAAATTTTGAGTCCTTAAAATTTTGTGGTTAAAACATGAGTCCTTAAATTTTTTGATTCATTCATCTCTTACATACCAAGTTTGGAGAAAAATACATATGCTAAGAAATGAAGAGCTAAACACTCATTGTTGTTCTTTGGGAATAATGTCTAATAATCGCGATGAAAAATTCAACCCATTTGAGATGGCTTGAGTAAAGAGTCATCAGAGAATATATCATTGACTCTTGAGATGCATCCTAGTGGACTTGATAGATTGATTCACAATTTACATACATATTTTCAAAAAGAAAGAAAACAATACAGTCTCAGGAATCTGACTTAAAAGATCATGTTTGTCAATTTATAATAAAATTGGATGGGAAGCTTACTCATGACCCATAGAAGGCGTTCAAGCTGTTACTAGACGTAAAATCAAAGGAATATATGAGCCATAATCACAACTACTAGTAAATATTTACTTTAAATTATTATTTTGATTTCGTTTACTTTAAATTATTATTTTAATTTACTTTAATTTACTGTTTTGATTTTCTTTCTTTTAATTTTGCTGACAGTATCTAAACTTTTTGACTTTCACGATCTATTTTACTGTTCATCTGAAAATTATCATTTTGCAGGTACTAGTGCTTTTATTACTCACCCATTTTGAGGATTCATAAATACAGCTCGTCATTTCTTTTTCGACACATCCAAATAAGAGATTGTAAAAAATAGAGAAAACTTCAAGATGACGAGTCACTAATATCTATGTATTTGTGGATCTAGCTCTGGTACTAAACCAGAATTTGTTGAGGCTGCAAAAGAATTAGGTAGAGTTATGGCGGAAAGAAACATGCACTTAGTATATGGTGGTGGCAATCTTGGATTGATGGGATGTGTTTCAAAGGTCGTGCAAGAAGGTGGCAGTCCAGTTTTGGGGATTATTCCAAAAAATTTGGTAGACGAAAACCTCATCAGAAAATCAAATGTAGAAGAATACATTATCTCAGGTATTTTTGAAAGACTTACTGAAATGATTAATCATGCTGACACTTTTATTTCTTTATCAGATGGACTAGGCACGTTGGAAGAAATATTCACAATTGCATCATGGGCGCTCTTGAACATTCACCGAAAACCCATTAGACTACTCAATGTTGATCATTTTTTCAATTTTCTTTTAGTATTTCTTAAGGATGCCAAAAGACTCGGGTTCTTTTCGAAATCCGTAAAAGATATCGTTCTGACTGCAAGAAAAGCTGATGAATTAATTGACTAACTCTTAGCTTATGAACCAAAAATCGACCTCATTCTTTCCAAGTTGAACTGGTCTGATTAACGATCATGGCAAGAAGCGTAGAGTGGACTTGAATCTTAATCTGTAATTTTTTTCATTTAAATAATCATGGATTCAATTGTCAATTCTACATTAACCATGTGATGTCTTGTAAACTCTACTTCTTCTTATTCAGACATTGGGGACAATGTTTCAATTTGGTTGGGGGAGGGGAAAGCTGACTAGATATTTTTCATTTTTATATTTTCAAGAAAAAAATTATTTTCATTTTTGTGTTTTTATAAAAAAAAATGTTGTTTTTACTTTGTTGTTATTTTGTATGTAAAAAAAAATTCTTTTGGATTGATTTTCTTTAAAAATATTTTGGGTTGATTTTCTTTTGTGTTTTTCAAAAAAAATACACACAAACCAACAATAAATTTTTGACTAACCAAGTGGAATTGTTGTTCAGAGATGGAAGTCTAAGGAGTTTTCGCTCCTGATACGCATCTCAATTTTTAGTAACAAGTTATATTTATTCATTTCTTTTTGAATCATTTAAATTTTTGAATTCTCCATAATATTGATTAAATTTGATCTTCATATGCTCATTTGACAGGTATTATCAACATACACGGTAACATAAAGGTAGTGGAATTTATGTTTTTATTCAAAAAAATAACCAAGCTTTTACTTAGTAACCGGATATCTTATCTCAGCAAGCAGTGATTGTTCGCGTAAAATGGTAGAGCTTGAGTTAGTTTAAAAAATGATAATAATAATAATAATAATCAAGTTTTTACTTAGTAACTAAACATCTTGTCTCATTGAGCAATAATTGTTCACGTAAAATGGTAGAGCTTGAGTTTGTAAGAAAAAATGTGTTTGAATAAATTCGATTTCGTATCCTCTCTAACTCGAGCAATTAAGTCTGTATGGGTGTTTTAACACTTAATGCCCTAAGGCCAACTGGTTTGGGATTCAGTGGCCCAGAGCTCATTATATGGGTTAAAGGGAAAGCTTAAAGAAATCATACATTTTTTCTTTTTAACATTATAGATCTAAGCAATTAAGTCTGTATGGGTGTTTTAACACCTAGTGCCCTAAAGCCAACTAATTTGGGAGTCACTGGCCCAAAAATCGTTACAGGGATTGAAGATGTATTATTATTTTAAAAAAAAATTATTTTTGTATTTATAAATAAACTCTCATTGCCAAAAAGGTGTGATCTCTAATACAATTTTAGGACAAAAATATTACTCTCTTTTCAACCTGTGAATATTGTGAGCACAATGAATTAATTGATACTTTGTTTTATGTGTGTATGGAAGAAGGGTAAAAAGTATAGGAGAATTTATTTATTTGATTATTTATAAAGAAAGAAAACAATTATGAACTTGGATAAGAATTTTTCTTTTAAGTGTTTTCTTAAATTACTAGTGACTAGTAATAAGCTGGTTGGGGTGTGATGGATACTAAAAACTGTACATTTAATAAAGAGAAAGTAATCATTTTACACTTATACTTTCAATAATCCTCTTAATATATCATATTTGTAAAATAATAATTAAATTTATGTTTTATATATTTTTATTGTGATTTTTATTTCTTATGAAGGTAAAATAATATTTTGAATACATAATTAGAAAAACGGACGTGACATTTGGATTTTGGAGGCCAAAAACTTAAAAGAGTATTCTAAAAGCGTATAATTTTGAAAATTCTAACCTTGCGTAATTTTCGTATTTTGGCCATAACGTTTTACTCTGATATCGGATTGCGGCGATTCTAGTTCCAGATGAAAGAAGACGCATATATCTATAACTTTTCTATTTATAGGATTTTCTAATTTTGAAGTTTTCAAGGCCGAAATGTATGAAAAATACAAAGTATTTTATATGTAATTCTTAATATATATATATATATATATTAAATTAATTAATTTTGGTGGAGGGTTGTCATCCACCTTTTGATTGATGGATCCCTCCTTCATATGCAATTGCATAGCAATTGTAATAATTGCTATGCAATTACAAATCGAAAGAGGTGTTCTGCACCTCATTTCCTCAGCTCAGGAATCTATAGTTTTCTCTGAAAATTTATGAAAATCCAACTCTTGTGTGTTTTTATTTTTTTAAGCTCTCTTATAATTTTTTTTTTCTTTCAGTAATAGAATTATGTGTGTTTTTATTCAAGTCATGAGTAACTAATTTCATCATGTTGTGGTACATGATGAAGCTCTTAATATGAAAGTATAGATTAATCTTATTTATATTATATAATATAAATTATAATATAATGATTAATATTTAATTTAAATTTAGATTAATTATTGACAAACTTTGTTACCGCCTATATGACTGATTTTAATAATTTGGCATATTTGAGTACCTAACTGGACTTGTTATGGACAATTGCTATCACCGTCTTTATGACTGGTTTTATTTATTTTGGCATAATTAATTTCTAAAATAAATTAATTGGGTAATAATGATAATTTATATATTATAAAAAGTAAGATTTCTAAATTTGAAATATTAACAGTGGATCCCCTAGCTCAAACATTTTATTTTATTGTTGTGGTTTAATTTAAAATTTTCAATCACTTCAAACAATTCAGTCTTTTTATTTTTACTCGAATTATTATTTTATCTTATTAATTATATTCCATGTGGATCGACCTTGGACTTACATGATTATTTTATTACTTCGACACTCTTATACTTGGAAGTAAAGAATCATTTTGTGACTGTGTAAATTTTTATAAAAGACTGTCATTAAATTTTTTTTACATAAAAATATTATGGGTATTACACATAAACTATCATTTTTAATAGACAAAAGATGACAGTTATTATATAATAATTGTGTGTGCTAAAAATGGTGTTTGAAAATAGTGAGGGTTACCATCAATAAGACGGATCTGGACTGGTTAGAGGTCCACTTTCAATGATGGGCTTGATGTTATGTGTTCTTCTTCCACGGTTTTGGGCCTGCACCAGATGATTTTTTTTAGCAATATCTTTTAATTTCGCGTTCTTCGTGGTTTATGCATATGTTTTCTTAATACTTTTTCTTTTTTCCTCCAAAAATCTCCTTTTTTTTCTTTTAAGCCCATTGGTTTATATACGGGATTTTTATGTGTAGGTGTCCACAATGGGATGATTTGTTGGATTGCATGACTTACACCAATTATGGTGCATCCTGAAATATTAGGTGGTGTTACACCTATCACTATGTATATTTGATTAATCTTTCATGCTGAGGTTAACAGATTATTATTAGTGTCTACTAATATCGGGCATAGGTATAGTGATGTCATGGAAAATATTGGGCATATGAATATATGTGGGGCATTATGAAAAATATTGGGTAGTGGGATTTAACTGACATAAGGTTATTTGGCATGTTATGGGCCACTCCGGATAGGTATTCCGAACTACTCCAGAGCACTCTGGAATATTTCAATTTAGGTCCGGAATACTTTCGGCGAGCTCCAAGGATCTCTGGTATGGAGTTACTCAGGGGATTGCTCTTCAATCCAGGACTCACTCCGGAGGATGCTGTTAAGTCGGAAGAGTGTTGCTCCGAAGTCGGGCTGGGGCTTCTCTGATTTAAACTTGGCTTCTCCAAAGATCTTATAGATTCCAAGGTGACATGACTTCGGAACTGGATTCATGTTGTGTCCATGACTGTTATTCTTGTGGTTAGTTTTTAATCCCTCATCTACTAGTACAACTATACCATGGCATGGGTTGCTTTTCCAGTGGACTTTATTAATTTGTAAATGTCCCACTAAAGAAGCTTGTAGAGGAATGGTCCTATTACGCGTTGACACGTGTCCCCATTGGCAGGACCAATTTTTAGCACCTACAATAACCATCATAATTTGTCTTGTTAAAAGATGCATATTTTAATATAATAACCATCATCTTTTGTCTGTTAAAAATACAGAAAAACAATCAGAATCCTTAAAACACAACACAACTAAAAATTCCCAAAACAGCAGCGCCCCGCCATTACTGAATCAAAATCTTTATTGTCGGACTTACTAGGTACAATCGAAATCTTTATTTAAGTAAATTCAGATATCTGGATCCAAATATAGAAAAATTATTAAGATTTATTTTTATTTATGGTTTTATTATAATTTTATTCTTAGATTTAGATTATTTTGTAAATATTATTTTAAATGTTCAATTGCTATTAGTTAATTATGAATATTATTTTATTTTTATTTGTATTATTTAAAATTAAATAATTTAAAAATAAAAATATAGATTTTTTTTCGAATTCAGATGTCCAAAAATCCCACAGATAATACCTGTATACGGATCCACATAAATTTAATACAAATCTGAATCTGAATCAGTTTTTTGCAGATCTAAAACACAAGTGGTCTCGTGTTGGACAAGAAAAGTTCCACGGCAACTAAAGTACAATTGCTTCAGTGTACATGAAATATTATATTGGGCATATTGTTATAGTGGGCTGTTAAGTTAATTTTTGTGATCTTAGGTTCATGAAAGAATTTAGGCTTAGCCCGCTTGAGAGACAAGTGGAGCAATATGGTCCAGGCCCAAAAAACTTGCCTTCGTCTGTTGATTACACACGGAAGGGAAGTGTTTAGAAATAAAAAAAAAAGGTATAAATAATAACTTTTCATATCGCTTTGCTGTGAACGTGGGAAAGCCGACATTTTGTTTTATATGAAGCATTCTATAATAGGCTAATTAATGAATCTTTGATCTAACTAATCAAAGGCTGATTTTGGGGGTTTGGACTTTAATTTGTTTGTAATTAGACAAGAGAATTTCAATCAAATCCTAAGATGGCTTATAAAGAGAAACTAGGGGCCCATAGGCTAATGGAGATTGGTAGGTGAAATAGAGAGGACCCTCATCTATGTGACTTTTAATTAAGAAAATTTTAAAGTTCAAAAACAAATAATAATAATAAAAGGCTGCCAAAAAGCATGGAAATGGAAACCAAAGGTCAGAACTCAGGAGCCCCACCCCAACCCACAATCCCACCTACACCTACACTCTTTTGTTTTTTCTTCGTCTTGTCACTGTCAATGTTTTCATTCTTGCCTTTTTTTTTTTTTTTTTTTTTTGCACCCCCAGATTCTCTCTCGCACAGTAAATAAGCTTCGAAGTTGAATGAGGTTTAAAAAATAACCCTAAAACGGAATGAAAAAATGAGGTGCCCTCCCTTTGCTGGGCTATTCATGCAACTTGCGCCACAGAAAATATACAGTCAGACGTTTTCATCTTGTCCAATTGCAGTAGGGAGGAGTGCCATTTTATTCATTTTAAAATCCTATATCTATACACATATAATGAAAATTTATTGATATATATATTAACGAGGGATCTCTATATTAAGTTAAGAAACACACTAAAAAATTAATAAAATACACATTTTAATATGTTAAAAGACCAAAAAAAAAAAAAAAACTATATTGAAATCCATGTTTCTTATCTTTTAGTGTGTTTATTAACTTAATAAGTTAAGGTATCGCTCATTAAAATCTTTTATATATATTAGGATTTAGTCTCTCAATAAAAAACTAAATCAACAATCTTGATCCCTAAGATCAATGAAAAACAATGAAAATTGATGCAAGACGGATTGATGAAGAAGAAGGTATATCAGAACCAGTGGCGGAGCCAGGGATTCAACACAGGAGGGGCTAAGTTAAAAAGTTCAACAAAAAAAAAGTACCAAAATTTTGAACTTCATTGATATATTTTCATTCAATACATTTACAATTGTCCTCGACGAGCTTTCATATGTTGAAAACGTTGGATATTACTTCATTATCAATATTACAAAAAATATCATTTTCTATGTGTTGACGGCTGATTTTGGTCTCAGGGGCAATATGGGAATATCACTCCCGAGACTAATCCTCCCTCAATAGTGAATTTGTTTGGTTATGGGGGACCAAAAGCAAATTTAGCAAAAGACAGATAAATGCACCAATCAACAATGATATTTAACGTGGTTCGGCGGATCTTGGTCCGACCTACGTCCACGGGCACAAAAAGGATGATACTTTTATTACTTAAACACTCTTTTCGGATCTCTCTTTGTTTTCTACAAGTCAGAGCTTGAAAATTCAGATCCCTTCTTTTTTGATGCCCCTTTTTACACATGCTCTGCCCTCCTATTTTAATAGTACAGAAATCAGACTCCTATTTGCATAAGAATTCCCAATTGGAGATGGTCTTCTTTGCCTATTAGGATTCCTAGTTAAAACTATTTCCTTTTCCCATAAGGATTCCTAATCAAAACTACATTTACTTCCTTTATCCTATTAGGATATTAACTTATTACTTTACCCCATGAAAGTAGGACAACTTTATCCCTTTTCCGCAAGAATAGGATAGGATTTATCTTCCTGAGCACGCCTCGCCATGTGGCCGGTATTCATGTGGTCGGTCATCCGATCTCAAGTGGTCGGTCACCTATCATCAAGTGCTCGGTCTCTTACTGTATAGTGGTCGGGTCGGTTTTAATGATCTTGACTGACAAGTGAATTACCTTTTTTACCCATGTCGTGCTGCTTAAATAACATAGTGCCTGAAAACACCATCAACATCTGTCCCCTAGTTCTCGGTTCCAACGAGTATGCAAGTTGATGCCGGGAACTATATAAAGATGGTGTACTGATCGCCTTGCTGGTGGTCGCTCCAGAAATCACAGAGAAATTGCCTTCGCCATCAACTAAGTCTTCTGTTTCTTTCTTCATATCCTCGGTTATTGGAGATGCTGACCCTATTCAGAATGATTCTCCACCTCAAAGCAAATTGCTTACTTGGTCGCTCCATCAGGAGATGAAGTTCCTCTTGTTGTCCAGACTAAAAATGACTCCTCCTCTGTAATATATGTACCAGAGATTTGGAGGTCCTGACCCCTGACTGATCCAATCTCGATTGTGAGGAGAAAATTTTGCCTCTGAGCTAACGATGATGTGCTCGGTGGCATGTGATCATGTCTCGAGCTGTGAGAGATGCTCGGTCCTGGGGGAATGTTACGTCCCCAGTCCGAAGAACTGACTCGGTAGGACGCAACCCGACCCCGAATGAATAGAGGCAATTGGACCTGGGGGAATGTTACGCCCCCAGTCCGAAGGGCTGACTCGGTGGGACGTACCCCGACCCCGAGCTGAGAAAGACACTTGGACCTGGGGGAATGTTACGTCCCCAATCCGAAGAGGTAGACTTGGTGGGACGTAACCCGACCCCGAGTGAAGAGAGGCACTTGGACCTGGGGGAATGTTACGTCCCCAGTCCGAAGGGCTGACTCGGTGGGACGTACCCCGACCCCGAGCTGAGAAAGACACTTGGACCTGGGGGAATGTTACGTCCCCAGTCCGAAGAGGTAGACTCGGTGGGACGTAACCCGACCCCGAGTGAAGAGAGGCACTCGGACCTGAGGGAATGTTACGTCCCCAGTCCGAAGGGCTGATTACCCGACCCCGAATGAGAAAGACACTTGGACATGGGGGAATGTTACGTCCCCAGTCTGAAGGGCTGACTCGGTGGGACGTAACCCGACCCCGAGTCGAATAACTAATTGGCCTTGGTGGAACGAATCCAGCTTCGAGCCGATTAATCAAGTGGCCTCGGCGGAACGAATCCAGCCCCGAGCCGATTAATCAAGTGGCCTCGACGGAACGAATCCAGCCCCGAGCCGATTAATCAAGTGGCCTCGGCGGAACGAATCCAGCCCCGAGCCAATTAATCAAGTGGCCTCGGCGGAACGAATCCAGCCCCGAGCCGATTAATAAGGTGGCATCGGCGGAACGAATCCAGCCTCGAGCCGATTAATCAAGTGGCCTCGGCGGAACGCATCCAGCCCCGAGCCGATTAATCAGGTGGGACTTACCCAGAAGGGAAGTGAATCAACCTTTTGAAGCCCTACTGAGTCCGGCACAGGCGTCCCCCTACCAGACCAGCAGAAAACGAAAACAAAACTCTGAAAAATAAAATTAAAGGGTGGGGATGGCTTAGCGCTTGTCCCAAAATAAAACGTTTCGCAAGTATAAACAACAACACGGATGCCTCAAAACAGCGTCCTGCCCGAGGTCTCCAAAACACAATTCTGAATCTTTCAATTCAGTGTCCCGGCAAACCAGGATTTGGATCAGGAGAGCGTTTGAATGGTAAGGGCACATCCTATATACGTCGGGTCACTGTGGAGCCTGTGTATTGCACGAGGCCTCCTCCTTACCGCGCTGGAGCAGGCACACGCTACAGGGGCACAACGCATCCCCGTGCTGCGCCTCTCTTGGATCCAAATGATGAATGGATCAAAGAGCGTCCGGGATACTAAGGGCACATTCCTCCTTAGGTCCGGCATCACTGGAGCTAGCAATCGTCACGGGGGCCTCATCACTCCCCGTGCTATGCTATCCCACGGATCCATTACATCGGGTAAGTGAGGATCAAAGAGTGTTCGACACATTAAGGGCATATTCCTCCTTATGTTCGGTAACACTGGAGTAAGCAATCGCCACGGGGGTATCATCCCTCCCCGTGCTATGCTTCTCACGGATCCTATGCATCGAGTATGTCCATGAGGACCCCGAGCCAAGAGAGATTTGGTTCTGGGGGAATGTTCCGTCCCCAGGCCAATAAGCACGACTCGGTGGGACGTAACCCGACCCCGAGCTGAAAGAAAGACTTGGCTCTGGGGGAATGTTACGTCCCCAGTCCAAAGAATCCGACTCGGTGGGACGTAACCCGACCCCGAGCTGAAACAAACATCGATCTCGGCGGTACAAGAGCAGACCAGAGCCGGAAAGAGACATCGGTCTCGGCGGTATAAGAGCAGACCCGAGCCAGAGAAATAAACATCGGTCTCGGCGGTACAAGAGCAGACCCGAACCGGAAAGAAACATCGGTCTCGGCGGTACAAGAGCAGACCCGAGCCGGAAAGAAACATCGGTCTCGGCGGTACAAGAGCAGACCCGATCCGGAAAGAAACATCGGTCTCGGCGGTACAAGAGCGGACCCGAGTCGGAAAGAAACATATGGCCTTTGTAGGGCGTCATGGTCGGCATGTTGAACCTTTTCGGGAATTTTGCTGATTTTATTTCTTCTGTGAGGGGGGACTCATCTCTACCGTCCCGGGCATCCTATGTCTGTATTGGGGAATACTCCCCATTTGGCTAGCTCCTCCCGTAACAAGATTTCATGCTTCTGTCTTTGGTTTCATGCCGCCTCTTGCGATCTCCTCTTTTCTGTTGTCTTGGGCGTGGTGCTTCTCAGGTCCAGTATCTTCCCGTGATCTTTCATCATATTCTTTCCCTTTTTTCCTGGCATTGTGAGGGCTATTATAGGAGGAGTTTGGTGACTATTTGTCATCTTCTTCCTCCCACATGTCTTCAGTTTGGGAGTCTTCCTGAACCACCACAGATTTTACCCTGTAAGGGCCCCTCCTCCGGGGTCTGTCGTCCTCACTTGTATTAACAATTCTTTTTCCCTCTGCTACTTCGTTCCTTCGTCGGCTAGTCCCGGCCTCGTCGTGTGCTCCCTCTATCTTTTCCAACCGGTCTACTATGGTCTTTAACCAGGTTTGATTTTCCTTCCTTTCTTTCCTTAGGTTCTCCTCAATCTTCTCCATCTAATCTGCGGCTGAGTTTCCTGATGATTGGTGGTTTCCGCCTTCCGCCATTGTCTTACTACACGAGTTGCTTTTTGTCCAGTTTCCCACAGACGGCTCCAACTGTTGACGGCTGATTTTGGTCTCAGGGGCAATATGGGAATATCACTCCCGAGACTAATCCTCCCTCAATAGTGAATTTGTTCGGTTATGGGGAACCAAAAGCAAACTTAGCAAATGACAGACAAATACGCCAATCGACAAAGAGATTTAACGTGGTTCGGCGGATCAGATCCAACCTACGTCCACGGGCACAGAACGTGTGATACTTTATTACTGAAATAAGCTTCTCTGCTCTGTTTTGTGTTTACAAGTCTGATCGTCATGATTCTGATCTTGATGTTCATTTACTTACATTTTCCCCTCCTATTTATAATAGTGAAGAAATCATATTCATATTTGCATAAGAATTCCCAATTGGAGATGGTCTTCTTTGCCTATTAGGATTCCTAGTTAAAACTATTTCCTTTTCCCATAAGGATTCCTAATCAAAACTACATTTACTTCCTTTATCCTATTAGGATATTAACTTATTACTTTACCCCATGAAAGTAGGACAACTTTATCCCTTTTCTGCAAGAATAGGATGTTTTATCTTCCTGAGCACGCCTCGCTATGTGGCCGGTATTCATGTGGTCGGTCATCCGATCTCAAGTGGTCGGTCACCTATCATCAAGTGCTCGGTCTCTTACTGTATAGTGGCCGGGTCGGTTTTAATGATCTTGACTGAGAAGTGAATTACCTTTTTTACCCATGTCGTGCTGCTTAAGGGTGTTTTCAGGCACTATGTTATTTAAGCAGCACGACATGGGTAAAAAAGGTAATTCACTTCTCAGTCAAGATCATTAAAACCGACCTGGCCACTATACAGTAAGAGACCGAGCACTTGATGATAGGTGACCGACCACTTGAGATCGGATGACCGACCACATGAATACCGGCCACATGGCGAGGCGTGCTCAGGAAGATAAAGCATCCTATTCTTGCGGAAAAGGGATAAAGTTGTCCTACTTTCATGGGGTAAAGTAATAAGTTAATATCCTAATAGGATAAAGGAAGTAAATGTAGTTTTGATTAGGAATCCTTATGGGAAAAGGAAATAGTTTTAACTAGGAATCCTAATAGGCAAAGAAGACCATCTCCAATTGGGAATTCTTATGCAAATAGGAGTCTGATTTCTGTACTATTATAAATAGGAGGGCAGAGCATGTGTAAAAAGGGGCATCAAAAAAGAAGGGATCTGAATTTTCAAGCTCTGACTTGTAGAAAACAAAGAGAGACCCGAAAGAGTGTTTAAGTAATAAAAGTATCATCATTTTTGTGCCCGTGGACGTAGGTCGGACCAAGATCCGCCGAACCACGTTAAATATCATTGTTGATTGGTGCATTTATCTGTCTTTTGCTAAATTTGCTTTTGGTCCCCCATAACCAAACAAATTCACTATTGAGGGAGGATTAGTCTCGGGAGTGATATTCCCATATTGCCCCTGAGACCAAAATCAGCCGTCAACAGTTGGCGCCGTCTGTGGGAAACTGGACAAAAAGCAACTCGTGTAGTAAGACAATGGCGGAAGGCGGAAACCACCAATCATCAGGAAACTCAGCCGCAGATTGGATGGAGAAGATTGAGGAGAACCTAAGGAAAGAAAGGAAGGAAAATCAAACCTGGCTAAAGACCATAGTAGACCGGTTGGAAAAGATAGAGGGAGCACACGACGAGGCCGGGACTAGCCGACGAAGGAACGAAGTAGCAGAGGAAAAAGAATTGTTAATACAAGTGAGGACGACAGACCCCGGAGGAGGGGCCCTTACAGGGTAAAATCTGTGGTGGTTCAGGAAGACTCCCAAACTGAAGACATGTGGGAGGAAGAAGATGACAAATCGTCACCAAACTCCTCCTATAATAGCCCTCACAATACCAGGAAAAAAGGGAAAGAATATGACGAAAGATCACGGGAAGATACTGGACCTGAGAAGCACCACGCCCAAGACAACAGAAAAAGAGGAGATCGCAAGAGGCGGCATGAAACAAAGACAGAAGCATGAAATCTTGTTACGGGAGGAGCTAGCCAAATGGGGAGTATTCCCCAATACAGACATAGGAGATGCCCGGGACGGTAGAGATGAGTCCCCCCTCACAGAAGAAATAAAATCAGCAAAATTCCCGAAAAGGTTCAATATGCCGACCATGACGCCCTACAAAGGCCATATGTTTCTTTCCGGCTCGGGTCCGCTCTTGTACCGCCGAGACCGATGTTTCTTTACGGCTCGGGTCTGCTCTTGTACCGCCGAGACCGATGTTTCTTTCCGGCTCGGGTCTGCTCTTATACCGCCGAGACCGATGTCTCTTTCCGGCTCTGGTCTGCTCTTGTACCGCCGAGATCGATGTTTGTTTCAGCTCGGGGTCGGGTTACGTCCCACCGAGTCGGCTTCTTTGGACTGGGGACGTAACATTCCCCCAGAGCCAAGTCTTTCTTTCAGCTCGGGGTCGGGTTACGTCCCACCGAGTCGTGCTTATTGGCCTGGGGACGGAACATTCCCCCAGAACCAAATATCTCTCTTGGCTCGGGGTCCTCAGGGACATACTCGATGCATAGGATCCGTGAGAAGCATAGCACAGGGAGGGATGATACCCCCGTGGCGATTGCTTACTCCAGTGTTACCGAACATAAGGAGGAATATGCCCTTAATGTGTCGAACACTCTTTGATCCTCACTTACCCGATGTAATGGATCCGTGGGAAAGCATAGCACGGGGAGTGATGAGGCCCCCGTGACGATTGCTAGCTCCAGTGATGCCGGACCTAAGGAGGAATGTGCCCTTAGTATCCCGGACGCTCTTTGATCCATTCATCATTTGGATCCAAGAGAGGCGCAGCACGGGGATGCGTTGTGCCCCTGTAGCGTGTGCCTGCTCCAGCGCGGTAAGGAGGAGCCCTCGTGCAATACACAGGCTCCACAGTGACCCGACGTATATAGGATGTGCCCTTACCATTCAAACGCTCTCCTGATCCAAATCCTGGTTCGCCGGGACACTGAATTGAAAGATTCAGAATTGTGTTTTGGAGACCTCGGGCAGGACGCTGTTTTGAGGCATCCGTGTTGTTGTTTATACTTGCGAAACGTTTTATTTTGGGACAAGCGCTAAGCCATCCCCACCATTTAATTTTATTTTTCAGAGTTTTGTTTTCGTTTTCTGCTGGTCTGGTAGGGGGACGCCTGTGCCGGACTCAGTAGGGCTTCAAAAGGTTGATTCACTTCCCTTCTGGGTAAGTCCCACCTGATTAATCGGCTCGGGGCTGGATGCGTTCCGCCGAGGCCACTTGATTAATCGGCTCGAGGCTGGATTTGTTCCGCCGATGCCACCTTATTAATCGGCTCGGGGCTGGATTCGTTCCGCCGAGGCCACTTGATTAATTGGCTCGGGGCTGGATTCGTTCCGCCGAGGCCACTTGATTAATCGGCTCGGGGCTGGATTCGTTCCGTCGAGGCCACTTGATTAATCGGCTCGGGGCTGGATTCGTTCCGCCGAGGCCACTTGATTAATCGGCTCGAAGCTGGATTCGTTCCGCCAAGGCCACTTAGTTATTCGACTCGGGGTCGGGTTACGTCCCACCGAGTCAGCCCTTCGGACTGGGGACGTAACATTCCCCCATGTCCAAGTGTCTTTCTCATTCGGGGTCGGGTAATCAGCCCTTCGGACTGGGGACGTAACATTCCCTCAGGTCCGAGTGCCTCTCTTCACTCGGGGTCGGGTTACGTCCCACCGAGTCTACTCTTCGGACTGGGGACGAACATTCCCCCAGGTCCAAGTGTCTTACTCTAGGCATCGTCTTCCTCTCTCAGCCCGGGGTCGGGGTACGTCCCACCGAGTCAGCCCTTCGGACTGGGGACGTAACATTCCCCCAGGTCCAAGTGCCTCTCTTCACTCGGGGTCGGGTTACGTCCCACCAAGTCTACCTCTTCGGATTGGGGACGTAACATTCCCCCAGGTCCAAGTGTCTTTCTCAGCTCGGGGTCGGGGTACGTCCCACCGAGTCAGCCCTTCGGACTGGGGACGTAACATTCCCCCAGGTCCATTGCCTCTATTCATTCGGGGTCGGGTTGCGTCCTACCGAGTCAGTTCTTCGGACTGGGGACGTAACATTCCCCCAGGACCGAGCATCTCTCACAGCTCGAGACAGGATCACATGCCACCGAGCACATCATCGTTAGCTCAGAGGCAAAATTTTCTCCTCACAATCGAGATTGGATCAGTCAGGGGTCAGGACCTCCAAATCTCTGGTACATATATTACAGAGGAGGAGTCATTTTTAGTCTGGACAACAAGAGGAACTTCATCTCCTGATGGAGCGACCCAAGTAAGTAATTTGCTTTGAGGTGGAGAATCATTCTGAATAGGGTCAGCATCTCCAATAACCGAGGATATGAAGATAGAAACAGAAGACTTAGTTGATGGCGAAGGCAATTTCTCTGTGATTTCTGGAGCGACCACCAGCAAGGCGATCAGTACACCATCTTTATATAGTTCCCGGCACCAACTTGCATACTCGTTGGAACCGAGAACTAGGGGACAGATGTTGATGGTGTTTTCAGGCACTATGTTATTTAAGCAGCACGACATGGGTAAAAAAGGTAATTCACTTCTCAGTCAAGATTATTAATGCCGACCCGACCACTAAAGAGTCAACAGTAAGGGGCCGGGAACTTTACGGTTAGTGACCGAGCACTTGAGTTCAAGATGACCGGGCAATTATCAGGTCGACAGCAGCATTTTCAGTACAAAAGACTATTATGACCGACCACATGAAGACCGAGCATAGGGCAAGACATGTTCGGGAAAATAAGGCATTTTATCCATATGAGATAAGATAATAAGTTATCCTACTTTCATGGGGTAAACTAGTAAGTCAATGTCCTAGTATGATAAAGGAAGTAAATGTAGTTTTTGACTAGGAATCCTTATGGGAAAGGGAAATTGTTTCAACTAGGAAACCCTTGTAAAAGAAGGAGTCTGATTTCTGTACTATTATAAATAGGAGGGCAGAGTATGTGTAAAGGGCATCAAAAAAGAAGGGATCTGAATTTTCAAGCTCTGACTTGTAGAAAACAAAGAGAGACCCGAAAAGAGTGTTTAAGTAATAAAAGTACCATCCGGTTTGTGTCCGTGGACGTAGGTCGGATCCAAATCCACCGAACCACGTTAATCTCCTTGTTGATTGGTGCGTTTATTTGTTTTTTGCTAAGTTTGCATTTGGTCCCCCATAACCAAACAAATTCACTATTGAGGGAGGATTGTCTCGGAGTGATATTCCCATATTGCCCCTGAGACCAAAATCCGCCGTCAACACTATGTATACTACTAGACTATCATTCAACCATTGATCTCCCATCCGATTTCGCAATCGATTTTTCACAAAATGCATAGTTGAAAATGCTTTTTCCACTGTAGCTGTGGCAACCGGTAATATCAATACTAATGTCACCAATAAATAAACTAATGGAAACACTTTATCTTTTCCAGTTTCAACCATTCTTCTTGCAAGCTCACCAATCCCTTTCAATCTTGAAAAATCATTATCAGAACCAACATCCATAATATAAACTTCAAGCTGAATTTCAAGTGCCATGAGATCCATTGAAGAAAAATCATTTGGATAAAATTCAGCAAGGTGCAGTAGTTTATGTTTATCAAAAGCTGCAAACGAGTCATTTGGGCATAGACATGCCAAACAAAGGAGCAACTCAGTGTTCGTCTCATTAAAGCGGTTGTTTAATTCTTGAGTTGCATGTCCAAAACTGCATAAAATAACTCAACACGAAAACAATGTGTATTTGTTATCTTTTGACCCTTGCGTTGTGATCTCCCATTAGTCAAAAAAATATCATCCATATTAGGAAGATCAATGTCATGATTCTCACAACTCAAATGAATGCATGAATTTCAGCAATGTTGTAGCTTGAAATCTTTGTTCAGAATTTCCCTTATTCGAAATAATTTCAAGCATATTAGTAATAGATGAAAACATACTAATTATGCTTAATAACGTACC
>SKCR01025106.1:0-18214 GCA_019454045.1 Zanthoxylum bungeanum
ATTTTCTTACAAGAATTATCGTCTTTTCTTCAACGTATAAAAGATTTGATACAGGCAAAATAGGTAGATCTGACTCTACGGGCGAAGAGTTCTACAAAGCTTTTCGGGACTTCCATGAAGGCTCATTTACCTATTATTTGTTATGTATTAAATTAATTGTATGATGTTGTAAAAATTTTATGTACAATATGTGTATCATGTTGGTTCACTTCTAGTTAGAAAATATATGATTATCGACTTTGCACTAAGGTGGGGATATGCCGATCCCGTAATTCTCTCTATATCTAAGTAATTTTAGATGTGAATATATGTTCTTGCTAAACACATAATACATATATTATATATATATATATATATATATATATAATATATATATATATATATATATATATATATATGAATTTCATCTTTATTTCATCTTTAAAAAAACACAAAGACTACCTTCAAATGTCTTGTCATAAAATAGTCATTTTTACGGATTTAAAACATTTGAAGCTTTAATTATTATTATGCAAGCATTCTCAAATCTTATAGATACAAAATTCTTGCCTTATTTTATTTTAAAAATATAATTTCCCAAAATCAATTCTATAGAATGATACAAGTCTGCCCTTTAATTGCTAAAAATCCACTACATAATTCCATATTAAGTCATTCTCACGGTAGCTGTTGTAAAAACCCGAATTCTGATTCTGGACAAAAAATCATCCCCAAAAAAATTTAGTTAAAATCGGAATCTCAAATCATTTATTCATATTCAAAAAACTGATCACGATTTAGAATAATTTTTACGCCAAGACCAATATCAAGATATCCAAATTACATCTCGACTTTCCATTTGCCAAAATGCAAAAACCAAATAGCACTTTTTCGTACGCAAAGAACCGTCTCTCTGTGTCCATTCTATACGAGCTAATCTCCAATCAAAGAACGCCTTATACATCCTTCATTAAACCCTCTCATCGGGAAACTGATTATGAAAAAAATATGATACATATAATGTACTTACTATTGAAATATTCTACAAGCAAATACAACAACCAATCTCTATATTTTCAAGAGAGGGGATGAATTCGATTATGGTCTAAATATGCGGAAATATAAATCTTTGCCGATTTTAAGTTATTTTACCGATTAAGCTTAAGGTATATTTTCTCAAATAATAAATATTACCTATATGCAAGCTTCTAATATATAAGTAAATACAAAAATAAACTTGCGGTAACTAAAGAGTTAAGGGATAGAGAAAATAACACTGTGAGTTATAGTGGTTCGGCCAACAATACCTACTTCCACTCCTCCAAGCCGCGATTGAAGCTTTTCACTATCAATCGTGTTTTTCCGTGGCTCACGCGCAACCAATAGTTTTACACAAGGTTCACTCCAAACCTTTACACTTTGAGTTTTAGATATAGGCTCACTCAAAAATATCTACGGTGAGTTTTCTCCGTAGGTTCACTCACGAACATTTACAATTACCCAAACGATGAGATTTTCACAAACCACAAGTATTTTGAATAATAAGTTTGTAAACACACTTAGGCACTCACAAAGATCAAGAAGTGATCCGCGGTAAATGCACTATATGCAAGCGCACATATCGCACAAGTAGTATAAAAATATCGATCCCACGAGGACTTAATTCTTTACGATTATTAATTATTGACACTATTTATTAACATGTATCTAATTAGGGTGAGAAGGGATTGTTCGTTGGTTGAAGTTGGATTTGATTAAAATAAATAAATAAAAATACAAAGAAAATAAAGAAAAGACAAATCATCTAGGGTTGTGAATCTACACAATATTATTCTAATGATGAATTGATTCTCCTATATATGTGTAATATATCAGTTTGTTAACTTGGAACATGATAAAAACATAGGATAAAACAGAGGATAAACTTTTTATGTTTTATTGATAAATCAACAGCCTATAAATAGGCAAATACATAACTGAAAGCAACATGAAAATAAACACTACCCAACCTGCATCAACAAACTCCTATTTGCTAGGAAACAAATTAAAACAAACTACTGAACTCCTAAAGACTAGGACAACCCAAATCCATTCTTATGTGTGCTGCTACTAATTTATTCAACATAACACGAAGATATACAAAATCCTCTTTCGATGGTCGAATGCAAACATCCAAAGTTACTTAATTAACTATATGTCTATGTTAACTAAGAAATCCGAATTCATTAAGGTCAAGTTCCAATTATGGCTACCCACGCTCGACAGGTATATGTCTATCCTATAAGGAAATTCCTAAGGTGAGATCGTGTGCTATTGAATCTTTTATCAAGTTCATTTTACGTTTACCATATCAATCTCATTGGTGATCAGTCAACAAGAAGCATTAAGATCTAGATTCAATAAACAAGCCTAATGTACCATATATTATATAAGAAAATCAATTATTAAACTCATGAATATTATGCTTCATCATTTCCCTAGATTAAAATAAAATATTGGGGTTGGGGGATCCACCTTTAATATTTGAAACCTAGAAATCTCACTTTTTATAATATATAAATTGACATTATTACCACATTATGCTTTCTCGTGAATTAATAATGTAAAAAAATATAAAACCAGCCATATAGGCGGTAATCCATTTTAGTCTAATTACACCGATCATATAGGCGGTAACCGGTTGTCATACAAAATCGACCATATAGGCGATAATCCAAGTTGTTATTAAACCGACCATATAGGCGGTAATATAGTTTTGCCATTAATTAATCCAGATTATTAGATCACAATTCATATATTATAATATAAATGAGATTAACCTAAATTATCATATTAAAAGCTTCACCCTTTATCCAGCGAAAATAAATTAGCTAGACATAAAAGAAAATAAAAACACACAAACTATTATTACTAAACATAAAAATACATAATTATTTATACAAACAAGATACAATCCTCAGTTCCTTATTAAGAAAGCTAAGGAAAGTATGAAAATTCTAAATGAAATCAACTTCTATTCATAGGCAAAAATCTAGTCTCGGTGTCGCGATACATAAGTCCTACGCGTCGCGACGCGTTACATTTCTTGACATGTGTACGCGTAATCGTTGAGCATCGCGACGCGTCATAAAACTCGAGAAACTATACAAAATATTAAGTTAAATGGACGGTAAATATTAATATATTTTCCGCTCATCACACCCCAAAACCTAACATTTTGCTAGTCCTCGAGCAAAACAAACAAAACAAGAGAAATAACTAACTAAGACTAAATTAATCTAAGTCACTTTCGTAGGGATCACGATTGTATTTAGCATATGCAACAAGCCTTTAAACCCCTAGGTTTCCTTAGTGGATGAGTTATAGTCTCGTGAGGGTTTACAGTGACGATACCCACAAACGTCAATCATGCACATGCAATCACACATAAAAACAAAATAAACAAAAGAAAGAAATAAACTAAACTAAACAAAAATAATAGCTATATATATAATGTCCTCAGAGAATTTCTAGCAACAAAGTTAAAGGAATCTTCAAAATGCATACTACGACTAAAATCCATTCCTTTGAATAAAGTATCTAAATCAGACTCTAAGTGTGTGTGAATAGTTCTGTAAACATCTTTGATTCTAAGTAATTAACTAGGTGAGTTTGTCTCAATTCTCAATAGTTAATGGGTCAAACCAATCTGACTATCTAAAAATTATTATGTCTGCTACAATATGCGTAAAGTATGGTATGAAATTTTTTTTGAAGCTATACCATTTAACGTAAATGTTCACTGCTTACTGAGGCAAGATGTATGGTTACTGAGTAAAAGCTTTATTATTAAGTTCTACCATTTGACACGAACAATCAGTGCTTACTGAGGCAAGACATCCGGTTACTAAGTAGAAGCTTATTTATTATCTAACTAACTCAAGTCGTATCGTTTGAAGCGAACAGTCACTGCTTGCTAGGCAAGACGTCCGGTTACTAAGTAAGAACTTGGTTAATATTATTATTATTTTCATACCTCATATCATAAATAAATCCAGGCAGAAATAGATATTCAGGAAAACGGTCATTCATCATTCATCGATTATTTTAATTAGTCACTTCGTCAACTCCTTATTATCTAACTGCTACAGAACTCTTTTTTTAGTACGTATAAGTCTGACCTAGATATTATGCTCAAAGTTTAGGATAAAAGTGAAATTAGCATTTATTGTTTCCTAAAATTTTTAACTAAGACAAACAATCTCATCATTAGACACACATTTTTTTTGGCATGAAAAAATTAAAACACGTAAAAATCAAAACATGCAAGAAACACAATAACAGAGCAAACAATAAAAGCATTCAACCCCACCCCCAAACCTAAACCTAGTATTGTCCCCAATGCGATACAAAACAAAATAAAGAGGATGGAACAACACTACCGTACGAATCACTTGATGAACATATCCATTATGATGTGTTTCAAGAGTTAATGATATGTCATCTAAAGACTCCTTACTCAAGTCATCTCTAATAAATTGAATTTTTATCTTCGTGATTTGCCAAACACCATTCCTTGATAGCTCTCGTCTTCACTGGTAGATTGACTTGCTCTGCCTTAAATTCTATATTTGTGTTTTTTCCTACAAAAATAACACAGAAAATAAAAAAAACTATACAACATGTGTACGGAAAATAAAAATTTAAATAAAAATAAAAATTTTACAAGGGTTGCCTCCCTACTAGTGCTAAATTTTACGTCTTCAGCCAGACGTGACTGAAGACCATCCTTCAAGGAGGCTTCAGTGTGGTTTTGGACGTCTTTGAAAGGACAATGCCATGTGCATTACTCTTCCAGCGCCTCTTCCATATGAGGTGGCAAATAAATTTTTGTTCCAATCAGTGTTTGCGCCACCCTTTTGAACTTTTGAACTATCGTGGTCTGTGAAAGGAACAACATTAAATCAGGAGGTCTCGTATGATGCTTGACTTTGAATGGTTGTACCATTCCGTCAAGCTTCTGGGTGGTGTCCTTGATGTGTACTCCCCAATGTTGTGATATTTCCTCTAGTGTCACGATATTTTCAATATGTTCATACACTTTCTCTTGCCTCTATCTTGCATCTTGTTCCATCACTTCTTCACATATGTATTTTTGAATTTCTACATTTAGCTCTTCATCTGACATCTGTACAATTCATGCTCCAAGAGTATTAGTTTGAGGGTGTATAATTTCATCCTCATTTTTTGGTGTGGCTGGTACTGGAAGCTATTCTACTTGTTTTTCCTCATATATGTATTCAACAACTAGAGAATGATCAATCTGAGACTTAGCATGTTCGGGCTCTGATACCTCTACCCCAGCCTCTTCCCTTGTTAAGGTGTCATAATGAAACTCTTGGCTCTCGAACGTTTCTTCAGTGTCATCAAAAAATGCTCCGTGAGTTATGTAGTTTCAGTTTTCTGTTAATTGTCTCACCTGATCTGTCAGTCTCTGTAAAGTTACCGCTTTACTCTGAAAGATTGCATCTAACTTAGCTTCCCATTTCTTGAGCATGTCAGCCAACCATTCTTCTCGTGTCTCGAGCATGTCAATCACCCGATCTTCCACTGATGGTTCTAGTTCTTGAGGAAGATCATAAGTTGATGATGGATAAGATGGATATTATGGTTCAGTGAAATATATTGGTTCTGTATATGATGATCTCTGATAGCTCTGCCACCCCGAATTATAGTTGAACGTGCAATGTTCGATGTTGTGATATTTTTATATCGTACCGCAAGTGTACGGTGTCAAGTTTTAGTATAAATCAGTGAAAGAGTGTCGAACCCACATGGATTGTGTTAACTCGCACTAAGTACTACAATTGATAATCCTAACTTTATTTAGAAAACAAATAATAAATATTTATAATAGATAAATATAAAAACAATAAAATATGAGGAACTAATACGATAGAGATTCTGAATCCTGATTTCACCTTGCTGTCACCTATGTATTTGTCATGCCAATTCATCATTGTTCAGTTATATTATTTATAAGTCAAGATTCCTAAAATATTCACTCCCTCTCTCGAGCAACAGTGAAAATATCATCAACTACAGACTTCGATATCTTTATAAAAATCTAGTAGTTAATAACTCGTTACGCTTTGTGATTCTATGTTAACGACTTCAAAGGAACTACAGATTCTCTCGAACTCTATAAAATCCTAGGTCATATTCTTTAGATCTATTCAAAATCCCCTCTCTCGAGTGATAGATTCTAAACATTCATCATCTCAAATTGTGGGCAGCAATCAAGAAGCATTAAACTCAAAAGAATATAAATAAATCAATAAAACTTCATAACAAAATTGACAAACAAGTACAAGGTTCAAGCATAGATTACATCATTCTCCAAAATTAAGGAGTTTAATTCATGACAAAAGATAAAAACAATGAATAACAAATCATGAATCTAATGGAAATCATTAGAGTTCTAAGAAAGAAACAAGAAGATAAAACCCGAATTGAATCTCTTCCTCCTCGGACGTCACCGCCTTAATCTCCTCTTGTTGCTCTTCAATCCTCCTCCTTGGATCTCTAAAATATTTATTTTGATGTTTTGTGCAGTGTATTAGACTCCCCTTGAGTGTTGGATAAACTGTTATATTTATAGTTGAGGCTGTGAGTCTTTGGTTATCATTAGGGATTTTAAAAACCCTAAAATTAATTTCCTGGATCGCATCTGACTTTTTTTCTTCCGCAGCGCCGCGGCATATCAAATTGGCGCCTGGGCGACAAATCCTCTGGATTATGTATGGGCAAATTGATTGAGGAGGCGCCATGGCGCCTCTATTCTTTATTCCAATTGGCGCCATGGCGCCATATGTATTTATCATGAAAGTGGGCGCCATGGCGCCTTCAATTATAAATGTTAGGCGCTGTGGCGCCTTATTCTATGTGATTTGTATGAGATTTAGGCGCCATGGCGCCTGATGATCTGTGCCATGGTGCCAATGCTCCCGTTGCTCGTCCTGTGTTCCCGAAAGTTCCCAAAATACGTGCAATTGTTCCCCGATCCATGTATTAATGCTCCTACAAATAAAACATGAAATAAACTATAAATAACATTTAATTATCTCGAAATATAACAAAACAGTAAGCTAAAAATACCGTAATAAGTGGGTATAAACCACACTTATCATTCGCTAGAGTGGTTACCATCAAATATTTCACATCTCTGAAATGGTTGAAAAAATGTTGTATTACTATTCTCTGACATCCAGTGATAGTTGTTGGGCTAGACAACATGCTTTAAAAAATAGGACTATGTCTCCTTGATATGGGGTGTATCTTCACCTCTTAAAACTCGTAATGCTTCTATCGCCCAATAGTGATACATTTTCAACCACCTGAAAAAAAAAGAAATAAGAATTACAAATAAAAAAAAATTAGATACAAGTAAAGTATATAGCTTCAAAATTAATAAGGGAATGGCAAAAATTCCCCCGCAATGGTGCCAAAAACTTGATCCGCGGTAAACACACTATACGCAAGCACACGTATTGCACAAGTAGTATAAAAATATCGATCCCACAAGGACTTAATTCTTAACGATTATTAATTTTTAACGCTATTTATTTACAGGTATCTAACAGGGTTGAGAAGAGATTGTTCGCTGGTTGAAGTTGGATTTGAATAAAATAAATAAATAAAAAAACAAAGAAAATATAAAGGAAAATCATCTAGGGTTGTGAATCCACACAATATTATTCTAATGATGAATTGATTATCTTATACATGTGTAATATATCAGTTTGTTAATCTGGAACACGAAGATATGCAAAAGCCTCTTTCGATGGTCGAATGCAAACATCCAAAGTTACTTAATTAACAATATGTCCATGTTAACTAAGATATCCGAATTCATTAAGGTCAGGTTCCAATTATGGCTACCTACTCTCGACAGGTATATGTCTATCCTGTAAGGAAATCCCTAAGGGGAGATCGTGTGCTGTTGAATCTAAGGCTAAACTTAAAATCCTTTTGTCAAGTTCATTTTACGCTTACCATATCAATCTTATTGGTGATCAGTCAACAAGAAGCATTAAAATCTAGATTCAATAAACAAGTCTAATGTACCATACATTATATAAGAAAATCAATTATTAAACTCATGAATGTTGTGATTCATCATTTCCCTAAATTAAAATAAAATGTTGGGGCTGAGAGATCGACCTTTAATATTTCAAACCTAAGAATCTCACTTTTTATAATATATAAATTGGCATTATTACACATTATGCTTTCTCAGGAATTAATAATTTCAAAACATATAAAACCATCCATATAGGCGGTAATCCATTTTAGTCCAATTACACCGATCATATAGGCGATAACCGGTTGTCATAAAAATCGACCCTATAGGTGGTAATCCAAATTGTCATTAAATCGACCATATAAGTGGTAACATAGTTTTGCCATTAATTAATCCAGATTATTAGATTACAATTCATATATTATAATATAAGTGAGATTAACCTAAATTATCATATTAAAAGCTTCACCCTTTACCTAGCGAAAATAAATTAGCTAGACATAAAAGAAAATAAAAACACACAAACTATTATCTTATTAAAAAAGCTAAGGAAAGTATGAAAATTCTAAATGAAATCAACTTCTATTCATAGGCAAAAATCTGGTCTCGGCGTTGCGACAAATAAGTCTTGCGCGTCGCGACGAGTAAAGCTTCTTGACACGTGTACGCCTAATCGTTAAGCGTCGCGATGCGTAGAAGTTGTGGCGTCACGATGCGCTGCACAATGAATACTGCGTGTTGGCAGATCTGCTTTCAGCATTGAAAGTGACAGCGTTGCGATGCCAAAGGCTTGCGCGACGCGAGCAGTGCAATTACATTTTTCTCTGTTTACTTCATTTTTCGTCGTTTTAGCCCCGAGTTGATTCCATTGAGTCCTGATACTTTATTTATCTATAAAATAAATAAAAACACATAAAAACGTTCATAAAACTCGAGAAACTATAAAAAATATTAAGTTAAAGGAGTGGTAAATATTGATATATTTTCCGCTTATCAAGAAGTTTGTGTGAGTTGCTTACCCAAGTGATCTAAGCTCAATACAAATATATATGAAGGTGTAGTGTGTGAGCTTGATATGTGAGTGTATATGAATATGAAGGTTTATGAAACACTATTGTTTTTGCTCTTAAAGAAATGATATGAAGGTTCACTCTCTTAGCAAAAATGAATTAGGGCTCTATTTATAATAAAATGCAAAGTAGTCCCCAACATCCCTGTCTGAGATCGGTATGCCGGTCTCCAACGGATTTATTACCATTTGGAAAATTAGACATTAGACCGATATGTTGACCGGTATGGGACCGATATGATTCGTGCTGGTTCTAGTGAGTGTGTAATATGTAGGGCTGACAGGTATAAACACCGATATGAAGACCGATTTAGGTCATGCCGTTTCCAGTAAGGAACTAGTCGTTAGATGCACCGGTATATAGACCGATTTGGTCTTTTCCGGTTCCAGTGGCTATGCATTCTTCAGGTTCACCGGTATGGTGACCGGTATATGACCGATATGGGTTCTTTCGATTCCAAAGAGTGTTCAAAATAGAGAATCTACTGGTATGAGGACCGGTAAGGGACCGATATGTCGGTCTCTATACCAAAAATACATGTATGAAGGTTTTAAGGCATTTTGTACATGAACATAATGCATCTAAGTGAATGTGCATGTATCCTATGAGCTTAGGTACTTGAATAAATAATTCACAATACATTTTAGAGCCCTAAGCTAAGATTTCAAATAAATTATTCAATATGCGCCAGTCTTCACATTCTTCGCTCTTCACCATTGTTGTGCTTCGACATCTTTTCATAATGTCTTGCTGTTGTGCGTGGAAGACTTCACTCGTGTTACATCATCAAAATCAATCATGCGACCATGTCACTAATAATCTCCCCATTTTTGATGATGGCAACCCCTTAAAACTTGTGAGCTTGTTAGAGTCCAAATTGTTTGACGATTTTGCTTCCCTTCAATATTAGCTCCCCCTCAATGTGTGATTGTCTTCAATATAGTGATATAAGATTTAGACAAACACATTAGTACATTTAATCCCCCATAATGTAGGAAACACTTTCCTTGCGCAGCGGAAGCGCCGTTAGGCACCGGGATCGGACTTGAATTTTTTTTCTGATCTTCACACCAAGTAGCTGAATGTGACTACCAATATCACTGAAATTTTGCTACTGTTTTGAACAATATTTCATCCCCGAAACAGCCCCGGAATAGTCCCCGAACAACAGTGCAAATCCGGACAGATTTTGAACACAAGATTCGCCCAAAACACAACCAAACCAGTCCCAATTTGCGTGACCTGCAGTGATCATTTCAGGTCTGATTTTTCAAATACAAATAGTCCTAACACAATCCCAAAAGACCCCTATGTGTTTCGCAAAAATTTAGGATTGATACGAGACCAAACCGAGCCGCGAAACACCTAAACAAGTACTCGACAGTGGGCAGAAATTCACCCCACTGCCGTGAGTCTAAGGAGGAGAAAGTGAGATGAATAAATATTGGTTCAACACCAAAAATTTTTCCGAGCTATGTCTCACAACCAACGGAAAGTAGGGTGGGCTACACTAACAAAATAAATCCCTAAACTATTTAGAGATTATAGGTCACACTGAATTTTATTTTTAAATTCTTCTTCTTGTTGTTTTTGTTTCTCTAAACTCTTGAGAGGATTTGGAGAAGATGGAGATGGAGGCTAGGGTTGCAAAGGGATTCCCTTGCAAAAAGAAAATCCAATTCTTTTATACTAAGGATAATTAATTTACAAAACTAAGCAAAATCCTTTCCCTTTCCATCCGTCAAATTTCGGCCAAGGAGGAATTTTGTATTTAATTTTGTAACATCAAAATCAATTACTATAAAGAAAAATATGTTACAAAATTAAAGGTGTAATTACCTTTCAAAAAGTGTGACCACCAAAATTAAGTCAAAGGTTTCCAAAACCCAATAATCGGAAATTCCAACTTTAGCCTTATTAAATTATATCAAATATAATATAATTTTACTCATTTAATAATTATCATATAAATATTAAGACCATATATTAACTTTTAATATATAATTCCAAGTGTGACAAATAATATTATTAATCATATTAATAATATTTATACATATGTGTGTATATAATTGGACTATCCAATTATACTAAATCCGCTACAATATATTGAGCTAGCATGGGGACCAAATGGACCTACGGTTCCGAGCTCCAATAATCTCGAAATATTAATTAAGTTCTTAATTAAATATTTCGAATTATTAACTATGGGTTATTCAACTAAAAACCCGAAGTTGCACTTTCGTTGCCGCAGATGGTTTATTAAGCTGAACCAAGTCGGTGTCCATCGATATAGTCACTACATACGAAATGACCCTTCATGAGTATCTCGTAATTAAAGCCAGATCATAATGTCCGTTATACCCTTCTAATTATTTATACCTTAAGTACAATTGATTCTCTAATGAACGATTTATTCATAAACATTATGAATTTTAATCTTTCTATTCGTAATACAAATACTTGAGCGCTCTAACCGTTCAAGTACCGAATAATACTTAAGGAAGATACTCATCTACTTGTCACAAGAAGGAGTGAACTCCATATCTATGTAAAACATTCCCAGCTACACAACAGACCATGCCCCTAAAGTACGTAGCTATTGGTCGGGACTGATACACCAACCTCACCTTTGTAAATCAAAGAACACAACTTGCCATGCAAGAGTTCATAGTACACTCAAGATTAAGATCAATCCATAAATGATCATTTAGTAGATCGAAATGACTTTCTTTGTTTAACGGATATTTTAAGAATGTCATTTCCATTTGGGTTCAGTTCTATATGATCACATCATACAAGGTGCCTCCATTCTCATGTCTCTACATGGACGTGTTAGTGATTCTAGGTCTCCAAGATCGAATTAAACAAGCATGAACATGTGTGAATACAACGACGAAAGTTGCAGAATACTTACATCGAGCGGTTGAGCGACGAATGAGGCAACAAAATTTAGATTCTGCTCACTGGTTTTGGCGACAGTGGGCTAATGTTGCTTCTGATTTTCGGCTTTCAATCAACAAGAAACCAAGCTCCAAGCTTCGTCATTTGATTCCCAGCTCATGGGTGGACTTCCCTATCACCTTCGCATGATCCCGGAGTGTGCTAGCACTCTTGTTTTTGCATCAAAAACGCACTTGCTTCCCTTCACGCTCACGGTTTTTGCCCAGCCAAAACAGAACAGGAAATGCGTGAGAGAGAGGAAGAAAGAGAAGAGAGAGAGGAGGGAAAAGTGTTATGCATATTTGGTGATTACCAAAAGTGTATCTAATACACTTGAAATAAATTCAATTCATTTCCAACACATTTAGCTTTAATTGCCAACCACACACATCACTCATCACATAAATCAAGTCACATCAATCAATCAAGTCACATCACTCAAAGTGACAAGTGATTTGAAGCTTGAAGCGACTAGCGATTTGACGCTTGATTTGACTTGCGTGCCGCACTCTAATTCGAAACACGAATGCGCTCGCAAACAATCCCGGGCTCGGGTTTGCTAATTCCAAATTAACGAATTTTTCATTGCGTTGTAATTAAATGATTACGCCTAGCGAAGTCACTATTCACGTTGCTAACGAATTAATTATAAATTAACTCGTTTGCCCGAATTAAAATCTAATTTCAATTCCGCGTCGAAATCCAATTTCGTTTAATATATCAAATATATTAATTTATCGATTAATTCCAATTAATCGTTCTCTCTCTTTAATTGATATTTTATCCCAGATAAAATATCTCCGCAATTAATCCCAGATTAATTTTCTCTCTCATCTAATTAATCCAGATTAATTAAAAGTGCGAGTCATACGTCATCGGTGAATCTTTGGGAAGCGACCCATGAGATCCCCGATATGTTGGCAGTAAATTCGGTCGTCGAACTATCCGAACACGTAAGTACCTAGTACTACGTTTATACCGATTTACAAGACAAGGTTGGCCTCTAGCAAAGCGACGTGCCTACCCAATTCTCCGGAAATATCCTTACAAGAATAAGGATCTATATCAAGCGTAGTATACCGTAGTATTGCGTATTTCTGTCATGTATCAGATGATCACATGCGAGGCCTGGGGCTGGTACAGTGTCTGCCCCGTACGAAGCATATATCGGATTACTAGCAACTAGTCTCTTTAATATCGGATAATCATGACCAAGTCATATTATCCCGACGGTTGTAACCTTATATAGAGAGCCAGTTCTGTATCCCTGCGCGATCATCAACTCCATATGACTGGAGTGACACTTCCGTCTTGACATCACACCACACCCACACTACGATTCTCGATATACCCAGAATTGGCGTACACAGAAACCGGTTAAAGCCCTGGACGACCTCAACCAAAGTATATTGATTGTCGTATGCCTTAGCGGTGCAAGTCTCAGGTTAAGACCAAATACACCTACCCTATTTCGGACTTCTATAGACAAATAGTCATACTACCATGGAATTCCGATGGGTCTTATCCAGAGCGAAACTGTTTCCCGTACCATCGGTGAAACACAACCTCCTATTACACTTGCATGAGTATCCTATACCCAAATATATGAGAACTATACCGTTGTGCCCTCACAACGCGCACAAGTGTAGTACTAGTCTTTTACGCATTCATCGATGTCCAATCTCGATAATGCTCTGACTAGGGATGTTTAATGATTTATCCTACGTGGACTGATATTGTCTCATATCATTCTCCGTCCAGGAACAAATCATAGGGACCTCTCATAATTATACATCTAGGTGATCTAATCACAAATGATAAGAGTGCAATCTCATTTGTCACATAGTTAATTTGTACAACAACACCGTGATCTGTACAAATAGTGACGCTATGGGTAATAATTGTCCAACAATCTCTCACTTGGCCTATAGCCAGTCACTCGAGTGCTTGACACCCGAACTATGTACGGTTGGCTCAAATTGCTGAGAAAAGGTCTTTTGTCAGCGGATTTGCATGATTATCGTCTGATGAGATTTATACGATCATCACATCACCACGATGTATGATCCGAACGAATCAGATGAATATCGAAGTATATATCTGGATCGTTGATGAGACCATTAATTCTTTAGCATGTGATGTAGCCTAGCTCAGCGACTAACAGAACTATATCTAATCTAATTAGATTTGTTATCGACCCAAATGACTTCTATTGCTGCCTCAACTGCAGCAATAACCCGCATTTGTTGTTTATTCGGTAAAAGCATCTTGCTTGGAAGATTTCCAGCTCACTGTACCATTACTCATACTTTATAGTACCGTTGGTGACTTATAGTCGTTTTCAGGAAAGCCAAGCTTTCACCGATTATTTTTTGGGAATGTCATTTCTAAGAAATGACATATTATCATTATTATTCAGGACATTCACTGTCAGCGCGCTCCCACTAACTTCCTTATATACATAAGAATCATTTCGTTTTGAATTAAATCATAAACTATTATGATTACATCAAAATGATAATTCCAAGAACCTAATGCTTGCTTCAATCCATACATGGATCGAATAGCCTGCAAACCTTGTTTGCTAGTTTTGGTACGAGAAAACCGACAAGTGTTGTAAACATCCTCCAAAAGGTTTCCGTTAAGGAAAGTGGTTTTACCGTTCTGCTACCATATTTCATAAATGGAACATGCATTAACAACAAGCATTATCAAATGGATTTACCGTGGCAATAGGTAAAAGGTTTCATTGTAATCAACACATTATTGATAACTCTAACTTTTCGCTACAAGCCTAGCTTTATACGTCGGTATGTTGCCTTCCATGTATGTCTTCCTTGAAGACTTATAGTACCAATATGCACAATGCCTTGCGGTACATCAACTAGTATCCAAACTTGTTGATACATGACACTTTGCCATGATAGGGAGTCGATACCTTGTATCACTTCCTCATACGTAGTCAGTTGGTATACCTCAAAAGATTGACATCTTTACGAGGTGAGATCAGAAACCCATACCCCAGGTTGTTTTCTGACTCTCTCTGACATATGCGGTTCTTGTGTATTGAAGATTAATGGTAATAGTTTCATCCTTGATGAACTATTTTGTGTTCCATTAGGAATCAGTGCCTTGAATAATATTACTCCGATTTTCATCGAGTTTTACTATCCTCCCACTTACCACTGCATATCGGTATTCCTCTTAGGAAAACCGCATAGTGAGCAAAAATCTAATTGTTCTCTTGTGAGATGTATAAGTACAATACTTATGGTATCCCTAAGATAACCTACAATTGGCATTTATCCAATTTGGGTTCTAGTTTGGTATCATCCAAACATATGCCCAGCATACCCAAATATTCAGGAATGAGAAACCCGGTTTCTTTCCTGTTCATATCTAATATGATATCTGTCAAACAGATTTTAATGGAACCTTATTCTAAATAAGTTCTGCACTATTAATGCCTATCCGTTGAAGGAAATGGTAGCTCAGAGCGACTCATGATTAACCTTATCATGTCCAACAAAATTTGGTTACTCATTTCGGACACACCGCCGAATTGACGTGTTCCGGGAGGAGTCCTCATTTGAAAGAATACTTTAACTCTTTCAAGTATACTAGAAACTTATTGCTTAAGTATTTTCCATTACGTTCTTACCGCGACGGTTTAATACTTTACCCAATCTGTTTGTCTATTTCGTGTCGAAACTCTAAAGTTTCCGATTTGTGTTCTTTAAAAGAAACACATAACCATAAAGCGATGCCACATCCGTAAAGGTCACGAAATATTCATATACACCTCTAGCCTAGCTAGACATGGGCCCACTTGCTTCACTATGAACTAGGGCTAACAGATCGGTGGCATTTTCACTACCAAGTAAATAGTGATATAGGCACTTTGCCTAATAAACTAGATTCGTAGACTTTATTTGAATGGAATCAAATTAGTCCTAGTACCCACTTTCGAAAGTGTGGATATACGATTCTTGTTTAATTGTGTCCCAGATAACAATGCCATAATTAGTTTCTCCTGATCAAATCAGTTCGAGCTATTTGTTTGTCATGTTATATATTTGAGATTAATTTATATTCAAAATATAAATTATGTTATTCACATCTAATGTGTTTATCTCAATATCATCTTTATATAATAAAACACTTTAGTGTTCTAGAATATAAAGGTTCATCCGCAACGGATTAAACACTGATATAGATAATGTTTCTAGTCAAACTAGTTACATTATAACAGTTTCTAAATTTAAGTACACACCCGAGGGTAGTTCATAAACTTAGGTATCTACGGTTAAAATAGCGACTTTCATCCCATTTACAATTCGCAGATAAATCTCTATTGAAGTCAGTATCCTGTTCATAATAGATTATGCACATCAATATATTTATGTATCACACTAAGTATTTAAAATCTAATTTTAATACTAGTAGTGAAAATATTTATGACAATCATATTTGAAGTTAGAGCCTTGCTTGTCTTCAATTCCTTCATGTCTGTTTTGTCCAAACGGCAGTCACGCTTCCGCGATCCCGTTTGCCACAATTGTGCAGACATTTTGGGATATGTCCTTTATTTCCCAGGAGATTATAATGATTTGCCTTTGCCCTTTTTCACATTCCAGTAGCCTTTGGCTAAGCCTCGGGTTTCTAGAATATCGAAGTAAGGTGCGCTTTGCGCTACTTTCCTTATTGCAAATTTTGACTTTGTCTCATTGAGAATAGTCATTAACTCTCCAAGAGTTATTATTGCAATTTAGTACTTCTAAAATCTAGCATAGATTTATGAAGATCCTTCAATTTCTTTATCATACTTTAAGGATCTAATCCTTAGTTCTGATTCAGAAATTAAGGAGTCTACTGCGACAAGGTAAATGGATTAAGCACTAAGTTATCATTACATAAATCTTCCAAAGATTATGCTATTACTATTTACTTAACTCCTGGCTTTAGGCTTAATATATTATTTTATCAAATAAAATAACTTATTGTATTTTCCATTTGAAAATTAAACCATTTAATAACCATTTTCCCTAGGATTATGTTTTAATGTCAATCTTTCAATTTTATCTTGATTCTAATAGTCCAACTATTTAATCACGATTTTGGTACTATTTATTATAATGATTATTATAGTCCAACTATACATCAACTATAATTTAAATAATTACCTCAATTATATTGATTACTATAGTCCAACTATAAAATCAACTATAAGATGAAATTAATTAATTCAAATATATTGATTACTATAATCCAATTATATAATCAACTATAATACAGTCCAACTGTTTATTAAAACAACAAATTAAATATTAGTCCAACTAACATTTAATTTATTGACGAATGATGTTTGTTTTGACCGCGTATGGCAAGTAATTAAACGAGTATTGCCAAATTCAATTCTTGCCTCCCACTATTTTTCGGCGAGCCTCTAACCCTCTGTCGAGTACTCGGGAAACCGTGTTTCCTAGCGGGCTAGGATCCCGTTAAATATCACACAATCTTGACTTTGGCCAACAAATTGTATGATAATTAACTAGGTAGATCTCTAAGATCAACTGGATCCAATCCAATTCCTAGATCCAGTAGGCGGACATCCAAGTCCTAAACATATATTTATATATGCCAATACATCCAATGTATTACCTAACTTTTTCCTCTGAATCAACTAAGCCTTGGCTTGGCACAACAAACTTAGTGATCCCAGTCAAGCGCGACCATTGACCATGGAAAGCTTCGTAATCAATGTCGATGGACAAGAAGTGGTCTTGACTTTTGCCAACAAACCACAACTTGGACAAGACACTGATATGGAACAAAGCTCTCGTGATTTAAACACATCTTCGACAGACAAAGGCCTTGACTTTGGCAAACAAACCAATGCCGTCTTAGATCTTGAGTAAGAATCACTCAATGGAAGGAATGACGTTTAATATTATTTGAGGGTTTTTCGCGTGCAAATTGGCAACCAATTTATTATATTGTTAAGGTCTCATCATCATACACCCTTAAACATGCATTCTAAACACATAATAAAGCGCATATGAAAAATAATAATGATATGCGGATGAATACTTTACACATTGATCCTAGATCAAATCTCTCCTTTTCTCTCTCCAGCTAGCACATTGTATTACTTCTACCCGTT
>SKCR01025107.1:0-18361 GCA_019454045.1 Zanthoxylum bungeanum
CACAGTACTAAGTTATTTATTTTACCGAATATTTTCTAATGTTTATCTTTCATTAATGACACTACTAGTGACTTTAAAATATGTAACAACTGTTATATAGAACAAGTAAATATCCAATAGTCACAAGTTCGGATATAAAATATCAAAACAATTATTAAACATTATTTTAAATAACTGGACGGGAGATCCGGTAGCCAATACCTACAATTATCGTATTGTGAGAATCAATATTCTCTATACATAACCATGCACATCTCCTTTCTTGAGCTTTATAATTTGTGTTCAATTATTCATAACAATTGCAAATGATTTATTAGCAAATTGTGTCAGACACTTGACTTCTAAAAGTCACTAAAGCTAAAAAACGTCATTAAAATAAACAAACACTTAAGGGGTTTTCTTAATGCCAGTCAATAATCTCGAGACATGAACTGATTCGTGTCAAATCTTACTGCATAAGAAACAGTTCTAACTAGACTATTATATCCTAAAACAGATATCATTTTAGATTACCTAATCGTGACTTAGAAACTAAGTCACAAACCATCTCGATTTTCAATAAAATTGGAACAACAATTCCCGATGGTTTAAACTAATCTAACCGTATCTAAATCTATTGTCTTTCTAGAACCTATTCTAGAATTACGCAACCATAAGTAAAGTCATAATATTATATATATATTCAAGTAATATACTACGTAGTGGATTAGAAGTATAAATCTATAAACAGTATAGAATAAAGGAAAACAAAGCAGTAAATTCCAAAATATTACGCACTGCTTAAGTTATGGATTTTAAACTCAGCAGTGTCTCCCACTACTTTACGTAATACCGTAATCCCGAATGGACAACGGGAATTCAATAATTAAATCGAATTCCATAGTGATAGTAGGATCCCATGAATATATTTCAACTCACAACTTTGGCACGTTCTCGCCTACGTATATTCATTAGGTAGACAACTCATTGTCAATCACTCATAAGTGACTCCTAGTTTTGGTCCTGACCGTTTCTCGCTGTGACAGCTTTGGCACGTTCACAGGGAGGCGTATCAAGGCTACACTTGTCAATGACAAACTCAAGCTACCGGTGTAGTCATGACAGCTTTGGCACGTTCAAGATTTCCACTTTCACTTGAATTTATCTCTTATCATATAAGTTCTACCGGCACAATGAACTACCATCAACCATAACTGCACAGCTTTGGCACGATACAACTACACATCAGGAATCATTTGCATCCGTACTGACAAGGCGACTAAGAAACATGTATCCAATACACGTTACTTTACAACCATATTTAAAAAGCGGGGATTTTCCGACGGAAGCCATACTCTACATCTAATGCAGTTTTTTAATCTAAATCATTTTCTAAATATTTCAATTCTACCTAAGAAAACATAACTTAATTTAACTATTAAATTTCCGTTACATTTTCAATTAGCGTAGAATCGAACAGTTAAGAAACATATCTAGATTACAAGCATGTGCGAACATTAAAATTGGATTATATATCATATATCAAGCATGAATAATGTAATGGATGAAGCATCAGACCCGCTCTGATACCATTTTTGTTGGGGTTTTGGGCGATGGGGCGCAGCGGAAGCGAGAGTCAAGGCGAAATCGTATTTTTAAACTTTTTGAAAATACCAAATAAATTATTCAATATCTAATATGAATAATTTATTCATATCTCACCTAAACCTATTTATTCAATATCAAATATTGACATAAGTAATGTTGAAAACTCGCGAAACTTTTACGAAAACCAATTTTCCGCAAAATGGCCTAAAATGCGTTTTTGACCGAACCGACTACCCGACACTTATGGAAACTGCCCAGGTCAGCTCCAATAGTGTCGGGGCAGTCCATAGGCTGCCTGAATAGTAACGGATTCACTCTTTGGACAGCCGTCACCCGGTTGGCTTAAAATCCACCCGGTAACGCCGTTTTTGGCCGTTTTCGCTTATTTCAAGTCCGAAACACTTTCTGGCAATTGTGCCAATACCCAAATTACATCCAAAACATTCTAAAGACTACAATTTCATCACCAAATCAGAATTACTTCCAGGTCTGACCAGTAATTTAAAACAGTCCACTTTTCATGTTTAAATCCAATTTTATCACAAGATTAATCAATTAATCAATCACCAATGAGTCCCACGACATATGAACAGCCCAAGAATATTATAGGCTATTAGAGTGGATCAATAACTCTAAAATGGCAACAATTCATCAATTGAATAAATTGGCATAATATTACAATAATATTCACAAATTTCACTTCACACATGCTCAACAACTTCCATTCATCCATCAACAACCAAAAGCCCCAAATATTATAAGCTAAGAATCCCTAGAACAATTCTAAGTAATCAAGAAACTAGAAACAAATTTCAAAGCTTTAGGGATTTGAAGATTTCCTTTTAAAACTCCAAAATTCCATAAGCCTTTTCTTGATTTTATTTACTTATAAGCTTGAATCATCAAGCTTGAATGAAACCCATTTTTCATGTTCTCCATTTGAGGTTCTCGGCAATATTGAAGACAACAAGTGAGAGAAAAAAAATTTCATTTTAAAACCCTTGTTGACCGAAACTAGTGGTCAAAATGGAGCAATTTTGTCTTTTTATTTTTTTTAATCAAATTAAAAATAATTTCACTTTATTTTAGCCAATCAAATTAGGACATAATAAAGTGAAATCCAACTCATGCCAAGTGTTCCAATTATTTGTCACCATGTATCATATCCATAATGACAATTGGATAAGGTTGGAAAATTCAATTATTTAATTATTTAACTATTAAATAATTAAACAATTAATTAACAAAAATATATGTATTTTATTTACATTAAATAATAAATACATATATTCATGGCATGTGTAAAAATCTCATTTGACGAATAATTAATGTGTATCTAATCGTATTATGTATCAAATACAATACACAATAATTATTAGCAGACAAAATCCCTTAATTACATGTGTTGTCGTTTAACGATTAAACGATCCGGATTAACTCATTTAATCCGGTGAAGTATTATGAATAATCTGTATTATTCATATCGAGTTACCCAAGTGCTCAACGAGTACACTTCATATTGTGGGACTCTCTAAGTTTAGGTTTATCCGTCACGAAATCCAATTTTGTGTCAATAATCCACCCACTCATGGATTATGACGACCACGGATAATCTCGCTAAACTATGCAAGGCGAGGTCATAGCATACGTATAATCCCTTTGTCACAGGCCATCCGTATTATGCCTGAGATATAGATCAGAACGTCAAATCTGTTTGGTATAATACAGTCGATTTTTAATTTACGATCACGAAATAACACTCGGAACTGGTTTCCGACATTATACCACGGCCATGGATTTACTAGATTGTAAACACGTGAGGATGCCTATGCCCTGTACACATGACTGATGGATCTTATCTTGATACACACGGGATATCATGAGCATCAGTTCACACCCAACGAACATGCGGAGGTCTAGTCATGGCTAGATCATTGACGTGACTGCCATCAAAGTGTGGAGGATAACTCATATATCCACGGTGGTATCTCAAGTCGAAGACCACTATGATCGCTCAACTCGAGAAGGTTCCTATTGACGTTGGTGTACCATCTATTAGGAAACCTTCAATGAGTCGTTCAGTGTCTTATCAAATAAACACCTACATGTCTATACGAGTCTCCCGAGACTCATGGTTCACTGGGATAAACCATTGGACCAAGTCACGATATACGACATGTACTGGTCACAATGGATTTTACTAACCGACCCATGTTAGTAAATCTTGACTATGAACTTTATTTAAGGATATACAACTAATAATGCGCTTCCAATGTCAATTAAAAACTATGTTGTAACTGTGCACTATACTGTAAATCCTAGGGTCTTTGTCTAATATACACGTATCACTGAACCAGATTCAGTTTCGATCTAATCGTCAGAGATCTAATCACAATTAGATCGAATAAGCGTATAAAGACAAGGGTGCTACCATTAAATTAGTAATATTATTGAAAATACAATTGCTCGTATTTATGAATCGGACATAAATACGATCCGGATTGGCACTCCGAGCACCAACCCTAACACCTATTTCTCTTCCTCATATGATAATCTAGCCCCACTTGTCATTATATTTCTGCAAACTTTTCTTTTCTAACATAATCGGCCATCTCGGTCAAACTGTTCATAGGAAATAATCTGATCCTAGATCTCAATTCTGCATTCAGGCCGTTCAGAAAATGATCTATCTTTCCTGTTCATGGTCCTTCAAATGTGGAACAAAATTCACTAACTCATAGAAGAGAGTGTCATACTGATCTACTGTACGGTTCCCCTAAGTCAACTTATAGAATTTCCCTCATCTTCTCATCCATGAAAGCAGAATTCATAAAATTGCCCATGAATTCCCTCTTGAACTTCTCCTAAGTCAACACATTAGCCTCTAAGAATTTACCTCTTACACTCTTCCACCATTTATCAGCCTGCTCAGTCAAAAATCGATACACAAGGTGGCATTTTTGTTCATCAGTCAATCTCATCAGCTCAAAAGCCTTCTCAACTATGTCTAAGAAATTCCCAGCTACTATGGGATCATTCTTTCCATTAAACTAAACATCTCCATTTTCTTTCACTCTTTTAGCAATATTATCTTCATTAACTATATGAGCTACCTAAGCTGGACATGACCACATGCTGGAGGGTAGTAATACGGATAAGTGTAAGCACTAGAGGAACATTCGAAGGAACACATGCTGGTGGAGGACCATAATAAGATGGATGATAGAAACCTGTGGGAGGTGTATGATAACATTGATACACTGGAGGAGGTGGAGGGTGCTGTGAAGGTAATGGAATATTTCCCTGAGGTGCTGTAGGGGCTGGAGGAACATCACTGCTAGGAGGATGATGAAATAATATCTTCGAAAACTAAGGCTAGTGAATCTCCTACAACATGAATAAGGTTCCCTTCAAAGGTTTCCCGACATAAGAATTAACCTCCTCATCAACTGGAGGTGCCCTAGAAGGTTGGCGAACATCTGTTATCCTACAAGTACGAAATCGACCTGCACCTCGAACTCTGGAACGCGGAGGCATCTAAAAACACATGAAGATATCAACTGCTAAATGACATAGAATAACTAATCGAGTAAATGAAATGTCTACATAATCTATGAACTTAGTGCTTCGATACCATTAAATGTCACACTTGTTCCCTTAGGTAGGGTAGGGGTGAGACAGAGACATGAAACTGACAGAGTTTCCCCTGAAAATGGACTAATCCTCCAAAATACAAATAAAATCAAAACTGAATAAAAATCCTCATATAAATAGCATCTTAATGATCCAACTCAAAAAGAATATTCATGATGAAATGTAAATATTCTCACTATCAAATAAATGCTCAGTGCCTATAACTAAATAACAAATCCACTCCAGGTAAACACATCTAGAACCATAATCCCAAAAAAATAACAAAGACACACTACTATTGGCACAAACATTTCTCTAATGGTGGTAGGAAATTGATGAAGAAACAGCATATAACAAAAAGAATGATCTTCTAATCTGCTTAACCTGTAAAATTAAAAAAGGGGTAAGCTCACGCTTAGTGCAATGGATCACAGCTTAGTGCTGTGTATAAACAAGTAACAAGGTGGATCGAATTAGTCTTTCATAATATAAATAAATACATAAAACTGTAAATCGATAAATCAAACATTTACTAGAAATCATAAATCTAATTTCTCATAAATCTCAATCTGCTTAAGAATACTCTGTAAAAATAAATCTGTTCATTCATCTATATGCACACTTTCGTGACAATACGGCAAAGTTGGCAACGTGGGGCATCCCTACGGCAATAACTGGCATCCGGAGCAAAAATTGGCAACATGAGACCTCGTCTTACGGTAAATAATCTGGCATGTATAAGTACACGGAGTGCATCCTAGCATAAAAATCATTTCTAAAATACATGCTCATATATCTCAAAATCATGCAAATTTCTTATATATCACAAACTCATAATTTCAACATATCCAATATTCGATCCAAACTTTATAACAAAATATAAACTTTCTAAAAACAAAATCATTTAATGCATTACCTTAAAAATTCATTTAAGAAAACATACATATTATATACTTTTGAAAACATCAATGTTACAAGCTTATCCACGCACTTGACGAGCTAACTACAGAGAAAGGGACTATGCAGCAGGACCGTCCCTGCTTACGGTATCACAATCACCTAAAGAGACAAAAGAATTTACGAGAAAGAACCTAATCCTAACTAGAATATATGAAAGAAAATACAAGAAACATGACTCAATCGCTCTCGAAATTCTAACAAAATTTCGGCAAAGTTCTATAATATGGGCTTCCATTATATAATCCATAATCATCAACTTACATTCAAATTCTATTCCCAACATACACATACACATCCACAATTTAATCCAACATCACTAGCCCAATTCTCGGGCTTACAATAATTTCCAAACACAATCTTACTCGACCATATTCTCCGATTAAATTTACCATTCACTTCCAACTACATGACAATCATTTATATGGTCTAAGGATGTATACTAATCATACTTTAAAGCTATTTACATTTCGAAAACATAACATGCATAAATCGAACATAATGATAACTTATACGAAAATTACGATTCGGAGGTCTGTTACTACTCGAAATGGTCAGGAAATCACGGAGGAAGACTCGGGAAGTCAGCGGCCACATTATGTTTGGCGAGTGTGGGACACACACCTCTCTTCATGGCCTGGTGTGGGCCTCACGCGCCACTGCGCAAGGCGCGCATGAGCGCCATGCGCTGACTGAAGTCCAAATTTTCCGGCGTTCCAGCGTTCGTCTCATCCTCCCGGTTCTAATGCCGCTGACGGTTCGTCAATCGGAGTTCCGGATCAACGGGAAATCAAGAAAAACCATTAAAAGTTTCTTACCATGATTTCTTCAAAATATGGAGTTTTTCTGAGATGAAACCACCACCAAAATAATCCTCTCGTCGAAATCTAAGTTTTCCCTCAAAGACCCGGTCGAAAAAGGCTCCGGATTGGATGGATCGGGATTAAGTTCTCTTTTTTTTTCTCTTTTTTTTTCTCTCTCTCTCGCTTGTTCTCTTTCTTTTTTTTCCTCACAAACGGCTGCTAAAAGTGAATGAGAGGGATGCCATAGGTTTTTTTTTTTTTTTTTTTTTATACTACATGACAATTATCAATTGCCTCTCTAAACTTGTCCCTTTGATAAATTTTAATTCTAACTTTTACAATCCTAACAATTTAGTCCTTAAATTTCAACACACCCATAATTATTAAATTAAAATTGGGAAAAATAAATTCGGGGTGTTACATTGAATGTGCTTGTTTAGTTTCTTGGTGGAATATAGTTGTAGGCACTGCATTTTTGCATATAAGTCCTGATGATGAGCCTCCAGTGGAGGCACTACCTTTTTATGTCGTGGAAGTCGCGAGAGAAACGGACGACGGAAGGAATAATTGAGAATTGATGTTTCATTGGATTTGATTCGCTCATTTAGCTTCGGGTTTGTCTGTCGGATTTCCGTTGCAACATTTCCTTGGCCCAAACACCAAACCCTTTACACCCATTTACCCCTCCATCAACAATTCAAACAACCAAAATAACCTTCTACTATGCATACCCCACACATTTGACATCAAATTTACCTTATTCCCCACTTTTCAACAAAGTCTCCAAGCCATCAATGTCACCCCGTCCAAGTCAAAAGAAACCTATAATCATCTTCTTTTCTCAACAAGTTTCCAAGCCATTTAATTTTCCAACCCCACACCCATGACTTAGCCTTCCCTTTTCCATTTTTTTTCAACAAAGCAATTCCTTCTCCTTCTTAAACAAGGAACCCACCCCCCATTTGCCTATATAAACCACCCTTAACTCCTTTGAAACCCGGACGATCTTCATATCACATACCTAGCACATATAGAACACAAAACACCTCTAAGTCAGCTCACTGCCTCACGACCCCTACACAAATCCTCCTCACGCCTGCCCATTCACGTAGCCACTGACCAAATAACCCACAAAAGCCTCACGCCCAGCTCACTGCCTCACGCTTAACAAACCTTCAACAAGCAGCAACCCTCACCGCTTAAACAAACAACTGGAACTCTCACGCACGTAGCAGCCACCAAGCATTCAATCAGCCACTTCCATAAACCCTTCTCACCCAACCACATATTTTGCTGTTCAATCAGCCACTGCCATAAACCCTTCTCACACAGCCACATTGTTTGACGTTCAATAAGCCACTGCCATCACACTTCGCAACCTAACGCCCCATGCCACACGTCCCACAGCCCCCTCACGCTGCACAGCAAGCAACACCCTGCACCCTCTCGCTGCCACACAAGAACATTGCCAGCATCTTAACGGCCCTCACCCCAACAGCCACGCATATTTCCCTCAACAGCCTGCTCACACTCCACAAGCAGCCACGTTCAACAAGCACACACTGACCCCATGCACCAAACCCTATAGCCCTCAAACACTGCCATTCGACACCTAGAAGCCAAGACACCGAGACTCCAAGACACACACCACGTGACTAGCTCAGCCCTCCTACGTGACTAGTTCATATTGTTGCCTCCTTCACAAACGCAAAAGCTAACCCCACACAGCCCTAAGCCACTTGAAACACACTAAAGTACAGCCAACCAACGTGTACAGCAACCCTTATTGGCCATGAGAATCACACGTCAAGACAAGAAACCATTGAACTCACAATTTCACCCCCCACCGAGTAGAAACTAGCAAGAAAGCAAGAAACGGAGAGAAAACCAGCGCGGAAACCGCGAGTAAAAACGGATAAAACAACGAAAACAGCGAACCCGAGAAAACAGCGAAAATAACGAACTAGTGAAAACAGTAGAAATGACGGACCAGTGAAAACAGCGGAATGATAATCCTTTCGACACCGTGAAACGCGCTCCCGAGAAGCGACTAAAAAGGTAAGACCTGAGGGCACCCTTTGTTATATTTTATTTTGTTGTCCCGGACACGGCATGCTCGGTTGACGTGGAATACATCCAACCGGGTATGCGAGGTCCTACATTGAGAATGGCCAAATTCCTCGGCCACATATTTCGTTATTCGATATTTATTTCGTATTATTTGCCTTTTTAGTATTTTGCATTTAATTACAATTATTATTTTTTATTTTGCATGTATTAATTTAACGTATTTATGAGTTATGTATTTACCGTTACAAGAGTTTACTTTTAAGCATGCAAACCTAGATTTAGGCTTTACAGGAATTTAGACTACTCTGACCAATTTGTATGTTAAGTAGACTTGATTAAAATTGCACAAATCCATTCATTACAAATGGCATTAAGTAAGGGACCATTCTGAACCCAACGGTTTGAGGTATTCCCTTGCGAGGGGTGAGTGCGGCCTTAAATCATTTTCCCGGTTCACACCGGGTGGTGACTCCATTATTCTCTGGTTTAGTCCCCCGCGGGCTACTCCGTACTCCCGACTAGGCCGCGAGCCTAGAACAGCATGCGTCACCGATTTCTATGTCCTACAATCCGGCGACTCCACTGGGGATAGAGAATCGGCCCCGAAATAATGTCCTGTATTGTTTGGATTTGTGTTTTAATTAACCATGTCTACTGTGGGTTTAGGGAGTTTAATCAAAGGCATTGTTAAGGCTATGTGATGGTTTGGTGTCTTCCTTCACTCACTACCTTTCTATAAGGAAAGGTGTGAAGGCACCTAGATAATCACTATCTTAGCTCATTGTGATAAACTAATTTGGATGACTTGTTGTTTATTCCTGTCACCAAGGCGATAAGAGCCTAAGAGGCTTGGGTATTTAAGAGAGTTCGCTCCACCCTCCCTCTGGGGAATCTACAATGGGAAATCCATTTGACAGTTAGTCACATACCATATCTCGTTGGCACGTATCGTAAGGTATAAAAAAGGTGCGTTCACTTGGTCGTTTGAACCCTTGAGTGGGGAGTCCTAGTTGTGAACAATCCTTCGTCAGCGAGAGCTTTTATTTACACTCCTAAAGCCTACATGTGAACCTTAGTTGTATGACCTTTAGAAAATATTTGATTATGCTTGTGTTTTGGACCATTATCATTTGGATTCAGTTGGACTTTTTGTCAAAGAAATGGAACTTGTTGGGCCATTTAAACTGGGACAAGTTCATGTCCTTTTGAAAATTAGGCCAAAGTCTCTAAAATAATGATGGGCCATCCTCTGTGTGTGCCTTTTATCATTTGAAGTTATTTAGTTATATTATCGCAAAGTGTAAACCTGTTGGGCCTTTTCAACTGGGACAAGTTTGTTCCGCGCAATAATGTGATTGAATACTTTAAAATGATAACGGGCCCATTATTGTAAATCCTTTTATTTTAGAGAATAGCATGAGCATCATGTTAACCCTTTGTGTCTTAAAAGCCATCATAGACTCCCGTTGGGTTGGGAAAGAAGGAAAACTTGTCAAGGGACCATCAACCAACATGAGCAAATCAGCCAATGAGGAATCCCGCCTAGATCGACTGGAGATCAAAGTAGCCGAAATTGTGGAGCAATTGCAAGTCATGACCAATGTTGTGGCCAGTTTGACCGTGCCCCATATAGCCAATGACAGAAGCTTGTGCAACCAGAATGAAAGGACCATTGGGGAACCTTCAAGGACCAAGCCTACTCCCTCAGAGATTGCCCCTATCAGAAACAGACAATTCTCCAACTTGGGTAGATCTTTGTCTAATGTGTTTGAAAAGTTGAAGATGCAAGGACTCCTGAAACCTTTGGAACCGAGACCACTTCCAAACCCCGTACCGCGCTATCTTAAGCTAAATCTTTACTGTTATTTTCACCAGCAATATGGCCATAACACTGATAACTGCACCCGCCTTAGGCATGAAATCCAAGACCTCATTGATGCCCATAAAATACCTAACCCCGAAAAAGTGCAACCCGACACACACAGGAATCCTCTACCAAACTACCACTCCGTCCCGCCACCCACCTACATGATCAATTCCAGCCTACCCGACAGCCGTGTCCTTCAAACCCGCAACCACCGAACTTCTCGCATGGGGATACGGGGCAACAATGGCAAAGGTGAAATAGAGCAAAGAGGGGATTTCTGGGAAAACTTTTCAGACAGTTACAAGACAGAGGTTGCATAAAAGGGAAGTGAATGGGAAGAAAAACTACTGTACTTGGAGAAATTGATGGTCGAAGGAAATAAGAAAGCAAAGGAAGATGAAGCTGCAAATCATGGAGATGTTTGTTTCCCGGATCTTATTCAATTATGATCCATCATTTATGAAGATATTGATCCTGTTTATTTGTTGGAACCTTTCTCTTAATGATAATAAAAAAGTTCATTTCGCTTACTTGCATGACCTGCAACATGAGTATATTTAAGAAAAGCATTCAATATTGGTACTATGATACTCAGCGATGTTTAGAACATGGAGAATTCTCAGAAGAAGTAAGGAGAAAATACTGGAAATTGGGAAACAATGCAGTGAGACTACCAGATTTAGAAGAGAATGAGTCCACTGAGTCGATCGATGTAAGAAGATTGAAGCTGCACTTTGCCTGAAGGAAAGAAGGCTGAGCAGTCACCCAGGGAATTGGCGGAAGGCCTAACCCAACGGGATATGAAACATATCCATGCATGCATACACGTAACGTACTTGCAATTCTTGTGTTTGTCCTATTTTTGTAGGTTTTAAACAGAATGGAAGAACTAGCAGGAGGAAACACATGGCGCCAAGGAGCACAATGAGGGTCTCACCCATCAAGAACAGGGAGTATCTCCACACATGTATACGTATACATACACACGTCTTTATTCTGTTGTTTTGTATTCGCATGTTTTAAAGAAGAAAAATGGAAAGCGGCAAAGATTAAAAGGTGGCACAAGCACTGAGGACGACATTGATGCCACCTTGACAGATGGATTTTGGTCATGTCTGGCTGAAGAAGATGAATTTAGCGCTAGCAGGGAGGCAACCCATACACTTTGTTGCAATTTCTGTTTTCATGTTTGTGTATACATGTTGTAGAATTTTATTTTGTGTGTTATTTTTGAAGGTAAAAGCACAGACGGAGCATTTTAAGACGGAAGGAATGGTGTTTGGGCAATCACAAAGATGAGAGCTAATTCATTAGTGGTGGCTGAGTAAAGAATAATTCTTGTGACGCATCCTAATGAATTTATACCAAGCGAGTGGCGTATTGAGTACACAATTCCGTTGCCTTAATTATTGCTTTTCCTTTGTTGTTTTCTTTTATTTTCGTAGACAGGATCCAAGACTTTTTGACATTTCACGACTTCTTTTGTTGTTTTCTTTTATTTTCGTAGACAGGATCCAGAGACTTTTTGACCTCTCACGACTTCTTTTGTGGTTTAGCTAACAATCGTTCTGTGGAAGATATTAGTGCAATTATTACTCACCCCTTTTCAGGTTCTATAAATTCAGCTCAACATTTCTCTCCTCAACACATTCAGATATACATCCAAGTAAGAGAGAGAAAATGGAAGCAACTTCACAGCAGTGATTCAGATGAATTTTTGTTTTCTGTGGATCCAACACTGGTAATAAACCGGAATTCATTGAGGCTGCAAAAGAATTAGGGCGAGTCATGGCTGAGAAGAATATGCACCTAGTATATGGCGGTGGAAATCTTGGGATAATGGGAAGCATTTCAAAAGCCGTTCAGGATGGTGGCGGTCATGTTTTGGGAATCATCCCAAGACCTTTGGCGGACGAACAGTTAATTAGACCAATAAATGGAGATTAATGCATCGTATCAGGTATGTCTGAACGACTCCATGAAATGATCAATACTGCGGATGCGTTTATTGCGTTACCTGGTGGACTTGGTACTTTTGAAGAAATATTCACGGTATCATCATGGGCGCATTAAACATTCATCGGAAGCCCATTGTGAAACTTAACATTGAGCATTTCTTTGATTTTCTGTTTGTATTTCTCGCGGAAGCCAAAAAACATGAGTTCGTCACCAAATCTGTTCAAGATATTTCCTGACTGCGACAAAGGCCGAAGAGTTAATTGACCAGATCCAAGCTTTTGAACCGAAGCTTGACCCCATCCTCTCCAAATTGGACTGGACAGATAGTGATCGTGGCAAGAAGCGCAGATTGGACATTGATCTTAATCAGTGATGTTTCCTACTGAACAGGTATTACAGACATGAAATTTTGAAAGTTTGTACTCTAGTTTAATAAAAAAAAGTGAGAGATAAGTCTTTGATAGATTAAACATATGTCCGGTGATGACATTGTATGCTGTAGGGAGAAACCCTAGAAACGATAAGTGTGAGACGTGCTCTCGTCCGGTATTCTGAATGGATTGATCTCAGTTAGACCCGTGAGCACTTGATTACGGGATCCTAGCAGTAGAAGCCTGAGTGGTTGGCAAGGTGACTAGTTGAAGAGATGATGGATCAGTGAATGACCGTTTACCTGGAAGTCCACCCTGGTTTACTAATGCTATGATATATGATATGATTGAAAAAAAAAGTCTCTGAAATAAAAAGAAAAAAAAGAAAAAAAAAATAGACCACCTATAACCGATAAGCGTGAAGCTACCCATGGGCGAGTATTAGGACCACCATGAGGAGAAATGCTACCTTAAAGGGTAGGTGTGTCAGAAAAGAAAAGAAAAGCAAAAAAGAAAATTCAAATAAAAAGAAAGAGACAAGAGAAAAAAAGACGAAGACCATATCATATTGAATATGCTGAAGTAATCACAGAACGTGATTAAGACATCTAGGTTGGTTAGACCCACTGGTTCGATTCTCCAAAGCAAAATCATCGAGTTAGCCCACTTAGGAACAAGCTGCGAAAGAGCCTTAGCGCACACACACTAGGAGTCTAGTTCAGATCACCCATTCAGATGATCGGAGTTAAGTGTATCAAGTACTTTGAAGGTTCTCTGGTTTAGACACAAAGCATTCGTTGATAACGAAAATAAGTTTAGCTATTAAGATTGTCTCGTGGAGAGCAATATAGTATGTTAAAATAAATAATTTGCATCATTATCAATCTTTGTCGGGTACGGCACCCTGGGGGCGAGGCCCACATCATTATCAGTCTTTGCCGGGTATGGCACTCTGCGGGTTGAGGCCCACATCACTATCAGTCTTTGCCGGGTATGGCACTCTGGGGGCGAGGCCCACATCACTATCAGTTTTGCCAGGTATGGCACTCTGGGGGCGAGGCCCACATTAGCTTCAGTATCAGTTCAGCCAGGTACGACACTCCGGGTATGGAGATATTTCAGCGACACCTTGGGTATGAGGTTTAGCTTGCCAGGTACGGCACTCCGGGTATGGAGATATTACTGCGACGCCTCGGGTATGGGGTTCAGCTTGCCAGGTACGGCGCTCCAGGTATGAGATATCATTGCGGCACTCTAGGTATGGAGACGCAACTACGACACCTCAGGTACATGGTTTAGCTTGCCAGGTACGGCACTCCGGGTATGGAGATATCACTGCGGCACTCTAGGTATGGAGACGCAACCGCAGGTATGTGGTTTAGCTTGCCAGGAACGGCACTCCGGGTATGGACATATCACTACGACACTCGGGTATGGAGACACATCAGTATCAGTTTTCGGGGATGAGTCCCAAGGTCGAGGCCTAAGTCAGCATCAATATTAGTTTTCGGGGATGAGTCCCAGGGTCGAGGCCCACGTCAGCATCAGCATCAGTGTCATGGATGAGTCTCAGGGCCGAGGCCTACATCACATCAGTATCAGTTTTGGGGGATGAGTCACAGGGTCGAGGCCCACATCAGTTACAGTATCAGCTTTTTGGGGATGAGTCCCAGGGCCGAGGCCTACATCAGCATCAGCATCAATTTCGGGGATGAGTCCCAAGGTCGTGGGCCACGTCAATATCAGTATCAGTTTTTGGGGATGAGTCCCAGGGTTGAGGCCCACATCGTCATCAGCGGTATTTGGATGCCTCCCAGGGTCGAGGCCCCCGTTATCGGTTGCAGTTATTGGAATGCGTTTCAGGGTCGTAGACCCACTGCATCATATATTCCAGTTTGGGGATGCGTCCCCGGGCTGAGGCCCATTTTGTCAGCGGTATTGGGATGCGTCCCAGGGTCGAGGCCCCCGTTGTCGGTTGCAGTTATTGGAATGCGTTCCAGGGTCGTGGACCCACTGCATCATTAGTTACAGTTTGGGATGCGTCCCCGGGCCGAGCCCCATTTTGTCAGCGGTATTGGGATGCGTCCCAGGGTCGAGGCCCCCATTGTCGGTTGCTACTATTGGGATGCGTCCCAGGATCGAGGTCCACTACATCATCAACTCAGCTTGAAGCAACATGCAAGTCAGGTGGCAGCTGGCGAGCCAGGTAAGTAAAAATGCATTGCACGAACTTTGATAGGACTGTCATTGTCACACACTGTACAGATCCCATCAAAGTGGGGGCGACTGTAGGCACTGCATTTTTGTATATAAGTCCCGATGATGAGCCTCCAGCGGAGGCACTACCTTTTATGTCGTGGAAGTCGCGAGAAACGGACGACGGAAGGGAATAATTGAGAATTGATGTTTCATTGGATTTGATTGGCTCGTTTAGCTTCGGGTTTGTCTGTCGGATTTCCGTTGCAACATTTCCTTGGCCCAAACACCACAACCATTTACACCCTTTACCCATCCATCAACTATTCAAACAACCAAAATAACCTTCTACCATGCATACCCCACACATTTGACATCAAATTTACCTTTTCCCCACTTTTAAACAAAGTCTCCAAGCCATCAATGTCCTCCCCCCTCCAAGTCAAAAGAAACCTCTAATCATCTTCCTTTCTCAACAAGTTTCCAAGCCATTTAATTTTCCAACTCCACACCCATGACTTAGCCTTCCCTTTTCCATTTTTTTCAACAAAGCAATTCCTTCTCCTTCTTAAACAAGGAACCCACCCCCCTTTGCCTATATAAACCACCCTTAACTCCTTTGAAACCTGGACGATCTTCATAGCACATACCTAGCACATATAGAACACAAAACACCTCTAAGTCAGCTCACTGCCTCACGCCCCTACACAAATCCTCCTCAAGCCTGCCCATTCACATAGCCACAGACCAAATAACCCACAAAAGCCTCACGTCCAGCTCACTCCCTCACGCTTAACAAACCTTCAACAAGCAGCAACCTCACCGCTTCAACAACAACTGGCACTCTCACGCACGTAGCAGCCACCAAGCATTCAATCAGCCACTGCCATAAACCCTTCTCACCCCAGCACATATTTTGCCGTTCAATCAGCCACTACCATAACCCTTCTCACCCAGCCACATATTTTGCCGTTCAATCAGCCACTGCCATCACACTTCGCAGCCTAACGTCCCATGCCACACGTCCCACAGCCCCCTTCACGCTAAAGTAATGACCGGCGTAAACACACACGTATAATGCAAGCGCACGTACGGGAATTGGTGGTGCAACCTCCAAGGTTCAGGTAAGGGAGAGGAAGTACAATACAAGAAATGAGTCTGTCAACCACGGAATTATTCTGTCTCGAATGGGAATTGGTGGTGCAACCTCCAAAGGTTCAGGTTCCATGTTGACTAAAGCCTCTTGGCCTTCTCGCCTTTCCCTTCTCAACTGTCAGATGGTTCTTTCAATCTCTGGGTCAAGCGGATGGAGTTCAAAGCTTCTGGTTTGTCTCATGTAGTTTCTGAGAACCTGAAACACAAGAAAACAAAAACAATAAGTAAAAAGAAATTAGATACAAGTAACGTATCTAAACCCTAAATTAATAGTGAAAGATAAATAAGTCCCCGGCAACGGCGCCAAAAACTTGACCGGCGTAAACACACACGTATAACGCAAGCACACATATTGTTCAAGTAGTATAAAAAGTATCGATCCCACGAGGACTTAATATCTCTTCTATTTATTTTATGAGGTCAAATGATTACTAGTATCTAACAGGTTGTTTGATTGATTTGAAAGGTGACGATTCTAAATTTAAAATAAGTAAATAAAGTTGTTCGAAAGTAGGTTTAAGAAAATTTAATATTAAAAACTATCTAGGGTTGTGATTTCTTCCAATATCATTTTAAAGATGAAGTGGTTATTTTATGTTTGTGTAATAAATCGGTTTACTAACCTGGAACACTAAATTATGCAAAAGCCTCTGTCGATGGTCAGACGCAAATACCCAGTTTAACCCAATTGAACCATATGTCTATGTCAACCAAATTATCTGGATTCATTAAGTTTAAGTTCCAATTATGGCTACCCCCGCCCGACATGTATCTTATTTTCCTGTAAGAAAATCTATTAAAGGGTTATCTATCCTCAAGGAAGATCGTGGGCTATTGAGTCTAAGACTGAAACCTAAAATCCCTATGTCTAGTTCATTTTAGATTTACCAGATCAATTTTATTAATGGCCAGTTAATGAAAAAGCATTAAGATTAAGACTCAATAAATAAATCTTTATATTACCCAAGCTATAATCTAACCCCTTATAAAACGGTGATATTAAAAGTCATCACAACCCCAGATAACTAATTTAGTTACAACACATATTTACAGGTAGTAAAAACTTAAATAAAATAAAAGACATAAAGTAAATGTGAAAAGTAAATGACGGAAAGTAAATGCTGAAATTAAATACTGAAAATTAAATGCTGAAAAGTAAATCCTGAAAGTAAATTGCTAAAAAGTAAATGCTGAAAAGTAAATTGCTGAAAAGTAAATAAAGTAAAATTACAAAAAAGAAAATGCTGAGGTAAAAGGATCCACTTTTATTACTTCTATTTTAGATATCTCCCTTAATATAATATATTAACTTTGCATGATAATTACCAACCAGCCATATAGGCGGTATCCAGATTAAGTCAAATTAATAATTAATTACCAACCGACCAATCAGGCGGTATCCATTTTAGTCAGGTTAAAACCAATTTAAATAATTACCAACCGACCAATATGGCGGTATCCTCGTTAAGTCAGGTTTTAACTAGTTTATATATTATAATTAAGGGAGATTAATCTAAATATTAGTAATAAAAGTTTTACCTTTTACCCCAGCAAAGGGGAGTTACCTCCTCATTACTGAAAAGTAAAAACTGAAAATTAAATAAAGAAAAGTATTGTGCGTAAAAGTAAATTGCGGAAAGTAAAAACTGAAAAGTAAAGAAAAGAAAGTGCGAAAACGAAAATTAATTACTGAAAGCTGTAAATAAACAAACAAGATACAATCTTCTTAGTATTCTTAAGGAATTCCTTAGAAGAACGTATGA
>SKCR01025108.1:0-18358 GCA_019454045.1 Zanthoxylum bungeanum
ATATTCTCTTTTCAGATCTATAAAAGGGAAGATAACTCGAGGTTTGAAAGAAAAGAAAAAGAACACACTTAAAAACTTCTATTCTCTGACACAAGTTCAGAGAATTCCATTCTTTTGTCACCGCCCTCACGGCTATCAAAAGAGAGTAAGGTAACAATAAGCCTTATTTCCTCATATTACATAAATAGCAGCTCATTTCACTATACTGACTTGAGCGTTGGAGTGTACCCGGCACCCACCATACCGGTGGTAGTCTACTCCCGTTCATTTTATCTTTGTTTTGCAGGATCGTTAATGCCCCCAATCTACAAATTCTGATTGTGGACCTCGGGCGAAAACCAACATCCACAAATAATGTACGGAAAAGTTTACAATAATACGATTTGTACATAGTTAAGATATATTATAAATTATATCTCATCCCTCGTCATGTGTTGCCTATTGACTTATTTATTATTTGTCATTAATTTATTAAATCTGTTCCACTTATCATCAATGGCCACTCATAAAGGCAAGAACGTAATCAGAATATTGATAAAGTGGGGTAAAATTTTATTTTAGAAGGGAAAATCAAAATTATTTTATTAATAAACAAGATTTTTCATTGATTTATAGAATAAATTTGAGAAAATGACAAATAAACTATCAACTTTTACTCATATGATCATAAAAACTTCATTCATTTAAAAAATGATCACAAAGACCCTTTTTGATAATTTATATTTATATATATTTTCACAAAGTATTCACTTTATAAATGAAATAAATTTATAATTAATAATTTCATAAATTAATTTATAAGCGCAATGTAAAATGTTAAAGCATCATAATTTTTGTAAATAATTAAAGGTCAAAATTATCAAAAAGGGGTTTTTATGATCATTTTTCAAATAAATAAGTCTTTATAACCATTTGAGTAAATGCTCGAGGTATATTTATCCTTTTCCCAATATATTTTTAACAAATTTTGTCCACTTAGCTCTATGTGCTTGGCCATTGCATATAAGGTTATTATTATTATTATTATTCACTCTTTGACTAACTTCAAATCATTCCTAACTTATTCAGAACATCAATCTACTCCATTTATGATCCAAAAGATTAGGATAGACATGATTTTTACCTTTAGATATTTTTTCATCAAAATTTTTTGTCTTTTCAATAATAAATGGAGTGGTCAAAGTTTTCAATAGGCTGGTTTAGGATACAAATACAGTTAAAAAAAAATATCTAAAGGTAAAAAATACCCAATTAAAAATATATCCGGAATTTAAATATTAATTAAGAAAGTTAAGTGAGAACCATCCAATTAATTTGATTTTTGTTTGTTTGTTTGATTATTTACTTCTAAATTTCGGGTGGCTCCTTTAAAATTGATATTCCTTAACCTAATCATTCACTCTTCTTTTCTTCTTCTTCTTCTTTTTTTTTTTTTTTTTTTTCCAAACTCGTAATGTGCATAAAAAAGTTTTGATGGGTATATGATATTGTTTTTTAATTGGATTTTAGTCACACTAGTAAATAAATGGTATCAAGGTCCACGAGCAGAAATTCGATTTTTTTTTTTTTGAAATCGTTGGAAATCCCACCATCAAATCATCACTTCCAGGTTTAAACGGAGCAAGTAAAACATCTGGTTGTCCCATGCTCTTATAAGAAACGCACTCCTTTGATTCGAACTCAGGATCTCAATGTGAGATATTGAGCTCTACACTGTTGTAAATTCCTCAAAATTCATTAAATATGAGATGTATATGGATATGTATATTATTGGAATTCCCTAGGGGTGTATGGGAGGTTGCAATCCTTGGAGGGTTGCAACCCACCCCAAGGGGTGCCCTATTGGCACCCCTCCATGCCTTATATAAGAAGGCTTTAATTCCAATATTAATATATGAAAAAGACATATACAGAAATACACCAACTTTAAAAGACATTTATGTTTTCCTTGTTTTGAGAGAGATTCACCATTGATTCCAAGTTCGCATACTTGTTAAGGAGTGCACCTTGAACAAGAAGAATCCAAGTAATCCTGGGAGAACGTTGGCAAAACGAATCCGTAAAGCACCTGTGACGGAGCCAATAAGTTCTTAAGGACATAGATCATCTCGACTTGGACAACTCTGTATTCTCCATTTTCTGGTTTGTTTAAAGAATTTCTGGTTTTAGGGTTTCATGCATCTAGATCTACTTTTGCTGTTTTGATCTGTTTGTTTGCAAGTTATATTACTGTTTGATGACACTAAATTTTACCAACAATCTTAAGAACTTATTGATATCGTGTTATTAAATAGTAATTTGCATGTTATGGTTTGAATATTTTCTGGAAAATACGAACTGTGCATGAAAAAACCCGTAGGGCGTTCGAACGCCCGACGCACGCGAAGGCTAAAAATTTGAATTCTCGTAAGAACGTTCGAACGTGTCTTCAAACGCACCTCGAACGCAAGCCTTCTGCCTTAGAACGTTCGAACGCGTAATAAACGCAACTCGAACGCAAACTCTCTGGAATCATTCCGTTTGAACGCGTTATCAAACGCTACTCGAACGTGAACTCTCTGGAAACACTTCGTTCGAACGCGTTATCAAACGCAACACGAACGCACACACACTGGACAGTCTCGTTCGAACGTAGATACGAACGCGACACTAACGAAATAGTCCTGTAATTCTTAGAAACTGCAAACTTAAATAATATTAACTTGGTTAGTCATATACTGTTAACACATTAATCTTGGTAGTATAGATTCAAGTTATTATTAGGTTGTTCAATTATCACAAGCATACACATAGTGATAAAGTTGAAATTGATTGGTTGTTGCATAATTGGTTGAGAATTTAAAGTGTAATTTTGCACAAGTAATTCCATCCAATCTTGATTGACATTTATATATCTACACTTATCGTAATAATTGTGCTATTGGAAGAGTGTAAATCTGGGTTGTGAATTGCTAAAAGATCCTATTGGAAAAGGTGTTTGAAGAATATTCGTTCGTTCAATTTTCCTTAAGAATCTTTAGTTAAAATTCAATGACTTGTGTTTATTGGAACTTTCGTCCATTAGAACAACAAGTGACTACCTAGTACATCACTTTGAACAAGATCATTCGTTGATCGTTGTGCAATTCGTCTTTCGTAGACTGATTGAACCCTGTTGAATTTCCAGCTACAAATGGCTAGCGGAAATATCAAAGAATACCGGTCTCCCACGGAGAAAAGCCGGAGAAATTTGGTGGGGCAAGTTTCAAACAGTGGCAGAGCAAAATGCTGTTCTACCTAACAACTCTTCAGTTGGCTAAATTCCTCAAAGATCCTCCGGGTCCTGTGGAGGGTGAATCTGAATTGGCCAAGGAAGAGCGAAAACAGACTTGGTTGTCTGGAGACTTCCTATGCAAGAACTACCTTTTGGGTGGTCTTGACAATACCCTGTACAATGTGTACCAAGGCATGACTTCTGCGAATGTTCTTTGGGAATCTCTCGAGAAGAAGTACAAAACATGCCAGACAAAAGAGATTTGTCGTGGGTAGGTTCCTGGACTACAAGATGGTAGTTTCAAGGACGGTGAAGTCTTAGTTGGGTGAACAACAATAGATCATTCATGAAATACTGGATGAAGGAATGAAACTTTGTGAGACGTTTCAAGTTGCCATCATAATTGGAAAGTTGCCTCCATCATGGAAGGACTTCAGGAGCTATCTGCAACACAAAGAAAGCAGATGAGCCTTGAGGACCTTGGAGTTCGATTGAGAATCGAACAGGACAACATGATGTCCGAGAAGGCCAGCTACAAGACTATGGAGTCTAAGGCCAACATCTTTGAGGATGTAAAGGTAGCAAGAAAAGAAAGAACAGTGAAGCTGATTCTTCCCAAGCGAACAAGAAGTTCAATGGGAAGTGCTACAACTGTGAAAAGAGCGGTCATATGACAAAGGACTGCAGAAACAAGATATCTCAGGACAATGGCAGGATATATGAGGCTTATGTCACTGAAGATGAGCAGTTAACTGATGAGATTTTAGAAATGAATCTCTCAACAGTGGTAACTGAGGCCAACTTGGTTGGGAATCCGAGAGAATGATGGGTAGACTCTGGGGCTACTCGTCATATCTGTGCTGATAGCAAGATATTTTCCTCGTATCAGAAAGGTCGATGGCGGCGATCATCTGACAATGGGAAACTCGTCTACCTCTAGAGTGGTTGGACAAGGCACAATAGTTCTGAAAATGATATCCGGAACGGAGCTTACATATAAGAATGTTTGCATGTTCCAGATATTCGGAAGAACTCGGTCTCGGGTTTGTATTTGTTTCTGATAAGATTGTATTGACCAGAAATGATGTCTATGTAGGAAAATGATACCTCGCTGAGGGTCTTTTCAATGACTGTCAATTGTGCTATTAATAAAGCTGAAACTTCTGCTTATATTATTGAGTCACAAAATATATGGCATGGGAGGTTAGGACATGTTAATTATGATACATTAATTAACATGGACCTTATACCTAAATTTGCATTGATAGCCAACATGATGAGGCATGTGTGAGGCATGTGTTGAAGCAAAAATACATAGAACATCATAGAACGAAGTTCTGAACCTTGGAACTTGTACACATTGACGTATGTGACATGAATTTTGTGCAAACAAGAGGCGGTAAAAAGTACTTTGTCACTTTTATCGATGAAAGCACAAGATTCAGTTAAGTGTATTTGCTGAGGAGCATAGCTGAAGCTATTGAGAGCTTTATACACTGAGAACGAAGTTGCAAATCAACTTGGCAAGGAAATCAAAAGAATCAGGAGTGATAGAAGTGGTGAATACGTTTCAATCATTCGGTGAATATTGTTCTGTGCACGGAATTATTAACGAAACCATTGCTCCGTATTCTCCTCAACAAAATGGGATTGCTGAGTGCAAAAAGACCGAACGTTGAAGGAAATGATGAATGCCATGTTGACTAGTTCTGGTTTACCTCAGAACTTGTGGGGGAAAGCCTTGCTTTCCGCGAACTACGTTCTGAACAAGCTTCCTCACAGAAGATTGGACAAGACACCATATGAGTTGTGGAAAGGTTATGTACCTTCCTACAAATATCTGAAAATGTGGGGGTGTCTTGCCAATTGCCAAGGTGATGGCTCCTAAACCTAAGAAGGTGGAATAGGACCCAAAACTGTTGACTGTATATTCTTCGGATATGCTTGCAACAGTAGTGCGTATCGATTCTTGGTACACAAGTATGAGATTCCTGACATCAATCTGAATGTGATGATTGAGTCAAGGAATGCAATATTTTTGAAGAGACATTTCCTTGTAAGGAAAGACAAAGAAGAGAGTCTCTCAAAAAGAGCTGTTGATACTGTCAAGGACAGTGATCATGTTGACCAAGAGTCAGATCCGATTTTCTGACATATTTGTTAGAAAATGAGCCTCGAAGCTATAAAGAAGCAATGCCTTCTTTGGAGGCACCTCTGTGGAAAGAGGCGATTATCAGTGAGATTGATTCAATCCTACAGAACCATACTTGGGAGTTGGTTGATCTTCCTCCAGGTTGTAAGCCACTGGGCTACAATTGGAAAGATGAAAATGGATGGATCAATAGATAAGTACAAGGCGAGGTTTGTCATAAAAGATTATAGACAGAAAGAAGGCCTTGTTTACTTTGACACCTATCCACCAGTGATTCGTATCACATTAGTAGAATGCTTATAGCTATAGCAGTTATATTTGGTCTTGAAATACATCAAAAGGATGTAAAGACGTCATTCTTGAATGGTGAATTGGATAAAGAGACTTACATGGAACAACCAGAAGGGTTTAATGTTCCTGGAAAAGAACAGAAGGTGTGCAAACTTGTAAAATTCTTGTACGGATTAAAACAAGCACCTAGACAATGACATGGGAACATTGACAAAGATATGTTGTCAAGTGGGTTTAAAACCGATGAGTGTGATAAGTGTATATACACCAAATCAACTCAAAAATGATATGTCATTGTATGTCTCTATGTAGACGATATGCTGATAATTGGTAATAATCATGAGTTGATTCAGTTTACCAAGAAGTGTTAACCAGCAAATTTGATATGAAAGATTTGGGAGTAGCTAACATAACTCTTCCTTTATCAAAGAATACTGGCTTAAGCATATCGTAATTAGAGTATTCAAGGATCATTGGAAGTCTGATGTATCTCACGAATTGCACACGAACTGATATCGCTCAAGCTGTGAATAGGCTTAGCAGATATACTAGCAATCCAGGACATAACCACTGGAAAGTCATAGTAAGTGTTTTGAGGTATAAGAAACTTCAAAATATAGGCTACATTACGAGAGATATCATGCTGTTCTAGAGGGAAACAGCGATGCTGACTGGATATCTGATACAGTGGATTCCAAATCTACGGTTGGATTTGTTTTCACACTTGGTAATACAGCCGTGTCATGGAAATCCTCGAGGCAAACATATATTGCCTGGTCTACTATGGAATCAGAGTTCATAGCGTTAGACAAAATAGCGGAAGAAGCGGAATGGCTTAGAAACTTCCTGGAGGATATTCCTGGTTGGCCCAAACCGGTGCCAGCGATTAGCATACATTGTGATAGCCAATCGGCAATTGGGAGAGCCCAAAATACAATGTATAATGGTAAGTCTCGACACATACGTCGGAGACATAATACCATACGTCAACTGCTCTCAAGTGGCATAATAACGATCGATTATGTCAGGTCGAAGGAAAACCTAGCGGATCCACTAACTAAAGGTTTACCTCGAGAGCAAGTTGAGAAGTCATCGAGGGGAATGGGCTTGAAGCCTATAATCTAAGAATTGTCACTGTGGAAACCCAACCTAGTTGACTGGAGATCCCAAGATTTAGGTTCAAAAGGGACAACAGAAACTTTGTGCAATTCAAAACAAGCACTGAAGAGTTTCGTACTCTTTCCCATTCCGATAATGACGCTGAGTGCTGTCTGTCATTGGTTAGGATAAGCTAAGGCTTTTAATGATCACTATATTAGGAGATGAGTCCTAATGGGGGTAAAGACAGATTACCTCTTCATAGAAGATCACCTATTTCAAGTAAGAAGTGAGGCCGCTTCCATGGGAACCTTTAAAGGCGGGTTACCCTAAAGTACATGATGAATCCAGGACCGTTGTTCAGGGCCAAAATGAACACAACCGTAGAACGGGAAAATGGTTGAATTAAAGCTGTGTGTTGGCAATTGTCTTGGTTTACACCAACGGCAGAACAGTTCAAGACTATGGGTCACTGGTTTGCCAAGTAAATCCGATTGTCATTCACTAGGAAAGGTTCAAGGCGAAAGCTACCTATTTCGATGCAGTTTTAGCTCACGGTATCTCTCTCACATGCCTGTATGAATATTTGAAGAATTGTGGGGGATTGTTGTAAATTCCTCAAAATTCATTAAATATGAGATGTATATGGATATGTATATTATTGGAATTCCCTAGGGGTGTATGGGAGGTTGCAATCCTTGGAGGGTTGCAACCCACCCCAAGGGGTGCCCTATTGGCACCCCTCCATGCCTTATATAAGAAGGCTTTAATTCCAATATTAAATATAGGAAAAAAGACATATACAGAAATACACCAACTTTAAAGACATTTATGTTTTCCTTGTTTTGAGAGAGATTCACCATTGATTCCAAGTTCGCATACTTGTTAAGGAGTGCACATTGAACAAGAAGAATCCAAGTAATCCTGGGAGAACGTTGGCAAAACGAATCCGTAAAGCACCTGTGACGGAGCCAATAAGTTCTTAAGGACAGAGATCATCTCGACTTGGACAACTCTGTATTCTCCATTTTCTGGTTTGTTTAAAGAATTTCTGGTTTTAGGGTTTCATGCATCTAGATCTACTTTTGCTGTTTTGATCTGTTTGTTTGCAAGTTATATTACTGTTTGATGACACTAAATTTTACCAACATACACTACCAAACCACGCCCCTTGGGATCGAAAACTCGAAAATGGTTGGGTTAAAAGAGTACAAATAGACTACCTAATTTTGAATATGTGGTTTCATCCTATGAGATCTTAGTATGTGTAGGCTGTTTTTTATTTTTGGTTTTGATTTGTTGTGTTGTCTGTTTTATACATGAATTGAGTTTTTGCAATATTGAATTTAGAAAATTTATTGGGTTTCAATTGGTAAATCTAGCAGACTAGCGAGATGAAGGCTGTGAGTATTGGAGTTCTACGAATACTCTATGGGTGTCGATAATATTTTAATAGATTTACCAAGCAATTTACCAGTTTTGCTTGTAGTAAATTATATTAGGTTGATATAAATTCTTTTTGTTCAATTTTGTGTATTATGTTGTTCCATTTTCATTATGAATTTTATTTAAATTCATCAGCACTACGTCGAGATGGAAAGACTAAACCTATCCCATAAATTGGTTTTATGGCGCCATGTTTAGCAACGGAATATCAATGAAAGTAATCTTAGTAATCCAACTTTTCACATTCTTTAATATCTAATTCCTCATTTTCTAAGATTACTTTTATTTTATAAATTTATAATCTTTTTAAATTCTAAATTATTAATGATTAAAAATACATTGATTAAAAGATTTGTTCATTTATAATTTTTTGTTTGTGACCCATTGCTTGTTGGAAAGTTTATAACAATAATTAAAAGTCTATTAATGATAATTTATTATTGGCGACCATGGTTTGCTTGGAGGCTATGGCATTAATTATATGAATTTGAAAATGTTGTAACTCCCTTAGTTAATCTCAAATGGTTCAATTATCTTCTCTTAAATTTATAGTCTTTTTACATTTTAAGCTACATTAATTAAATACATGTTGAATTAAAATTTATTGTTGGTGACTCATGACTTATTTGTTAGGTTACAATATTAATTAAAAACCTATTAAATAATAATTTATTGTTGGTGATTCATACTTTGTTTGGGAGGTTATATGGATGTCAATTTTTCTCGTCTGGATTCCATCCCGTTTGGGACAGGATTTGGGATAAAAAAAATACGATTTAATTTAAAAACGAAACGGGACTTGATTGAAATAATTTTTAGTCATGATTTAATGGATCAGGACGGGACCGAAATGATTTTTCATCCCGATTTCATAAACGAGATGAGATCAGGATTGAAAAATAATGTCCCGTCCCGACCCATTGCCATCACTAGGAGATTATAACATTAATTATAAGAATTTGAAATGATTGTAACTCCTCAAATTATGTAACTCCAATAATTAAATCTTCTCATTTTTACTAAAAAAATGTTACTATTTATTATTAAGAGTTCAATAGTCACTATTAATATAACCAAATAAAATAATAGACAATTACTAACATCACTTCTCTTTTGTTTCTTTATATTTTATTTTTCATGTATTTTTATTGGCCAATGCTATAATATCCAAGGGTATCAAATATCAGTGGGTTCAAACATACAACTTTGAGCATTGAATATGCAACTTTGAGCATTGAACATACAAATTCTACCAATAAACATGCAACTAATTTCATATTTTAAAAAGTTTCATGTTTATTAATACAATTTACATGTTTAATGCTCCAAGTTACTTATTAAATGCTCAAAATTACATGTTTGTACCTAAAGATATTTGATACTCTTAGATACGGCAGAAAAACTCATTTTTATTTTATACTCATTACTCATTTATTTACTCATAAGAGTTCAAAAGTTATATATTAAAGTTAATTATAACAGTGTCCATAGTTTAGCCAACTAAGAGTTTTGTTCACAATCACAAAAAGACTAAAAATGGAATAAATCAGAAGACACAATTATTAATTTCATAAAATATTGAATGATTTATATTATTTGAATAAGGAAAATGCTAATGAGTGCCCTTATGGCACTTGTTAAGAATCCATTTTAGGAAAGTTTTTATAGGAAAAATGAAAAAAGTAATTAATGTTTTGACAATTTTTTACATTCCTCGTAAAAGTGATATGAAAACTTACTAAAAATAGATCCTTAATAAGTGCTCTTAGGACACTAGTTAGCATAATCATTTGAATAATTATAATTGGAGAAACGATGATAATTAATTTTATTTCTTATCAGTAATATTTATTTCTACAGCTAGTTAAGTAAATGATCAAACAGCCTAGCTAGGGAGAGTCATTTTCCATTCTTCAATGTTAACACAACCCCCACCCATCTAATGTTGGACCTTATTTTTGTTCTTATTTGGTCAACACCCAACTTTAAAACTTGAAAAGACTAAAAACAATCAAAGCTAACAACTGAATCTGAGATGTACTCAAATCTATCAATTTGACCCAGTCAAAATTAAAATTAAATTATTTGAAATAAAAAATAGTTAACACACAGACATAAAAACAAAGAATACAGTCTCTATTATTGTAGTCATGAATTGATGAATGTGAGTGAGTGCAAAAAACTAGGTTTTGAGACACGGGCTTTCTTTTAGTTAATATAATTTAAAACTCTGGTTGAAGAGCAACGTGTGCTTGTTACAGGAATAACATAACTTTTTTTTTTTTTTTTGGAATCGTTAAAAACATCGCCGCCAATCCACCACTTCGTACTTAAATAGAACATGTAAAACCTCCGACAGTCCTAGATTCTTACAAGAAACACACTTCATGGATTTCGAATCCAGAATCTCAATGTGAAATCTCGAATCTCACACCACCAAATTACGCCACTTGAGGACGGAATAACATAACCTTTCTATATTGTACTTCATTAACTATATAAATATAATCTAAATGCATATTCTATATGTTGCATAATCATGTATATGATTAAAGTAATCTCATCTTTATTAATCTATCAAAAAAAAAAAAACCACCTACGTGAAGTGTTATTAGTTAAGGAGACTTAACTATCAATGATTATTAATCTAATGTCAGAAATTTTTGTAATTGAAATCTTTAAGCAAAAGAGCATGAGCATAAAGTGTTATTAGTAACAATCTTTTGCACATGTAAAAGGTGTAAAGGAGTAAGAGTAAAGAGTTTTGTAATTGAAATGCTTTCAATTAAAACCTTTTGATAATTCCCAAGAAGATAAATTGTTATGCATAGTATCATTCCGGTCAAGATTCCACTTGAATGCATAATATGTAGATGAGTGTTAATTCTGAAAATAGTCCATATGTGAAAAAAAATAATAATAGGTAAGATTGTGTACATTAAGACATTCTCTATATAGTGGAATCGTTGTGCACTACATTTTATTGCATCCATATTGATCCATTTTGCTTCTACTTACATTTTCTTAAAATGGTTTGTTGATGGGGGTTTTCGCCTCGAGAAAGTTCGAATACCGATGAATGGTAGAATGGGGTTTGTACTTGGCCAAAAGAAAATGAATGATAATGGTTCAATGACCTAGAGAGGCTGAGGTCATATAGCAGGGCCCGACCCCCACTATGCGAGGGAGTTTCCCGAGGGCAGAACCTACTGATGATGAAGCAAGTTGGGACACCGACCCGACCTATAGAAGAAGTGTTGGCTTTGGTAGTATTCGAGTATCTGTATAATTCGACCCGAGGTGGTCCACTCTTATCGACCCGACCTGATTGAAGAAGTTAGAGAAAGCACAACCTAGCATCACTCACTTCGGCATACCGACCCGAGGATCGAAGATGGGATCACAGTGTTGGGGTAAGCGCAACATTTTAAAATTTTCCGAGCAAATTAATTAATATCAAATATTTTTAATTCACTCAAATAAGTTTGAATATATTATTTATTAACATTTAATAACATAATATATTTTGAAACACGACGAATTATTTTACGAAAATATTTTTCGACAAATATTACGCGGAACGAACAAACGATCAAACCGGTTGACCAATCACCGAGCCGGGCCAACCCGGTCACTTAGACAGTGTTCGGTCAGCCTTTGGGCTGCTCGGACAGTACCCAGTTCGTTGGTTTCACATCCATGATGCAATGAGCCAATTTCGACGCGAATTTCACCGTTTTCTCGCGTTTTCGTCCCGGAACAATTTTCGGAATTTATCCACCACACAATACACATCCAAAATCATCCAAATAATATATTTTTACATGAAAAATATTATGATTTAACATCCAAAACCATATCTGATCCAATTTTTATTTTTGTCAATTTTTCAAGTCAAAATTCAATTTATTAACAAATTAATCCAATTAACTTACACCAAATTTAATCACCACAACATAAAACCTCAAGAATAATTCTAGGCAATATTAGAGTGGTAAAATCGCTCTAGAATGTCAATTTTAATTTTGAGATTAATTTCCTAATTAATCCTACAACACATGCTTATAAAAGAAAACTATTAAGGTTTAATAAACTATCAACATCAAGTTTTGTTTCAAGCATATATATCCAAGATCCATATTTAAATTAAACATGCATTATATATCTTATACATATTTACATGCTTGAGAAACAAAAACTTAAGAAAATAGAAATTAAGAACTCTTGATTACCTTAATTCAAGCTCCAATTTCTTTAATTTCCTTCTCCTTGGTGTTGATCCATTTTTATAAACCCTAACCCCTATTTTCTTTATTTTCTCAACTCATGAGAATATAGCTAAAGCTTTCAAAATTGAAACAATTTCAATTTATATAGAAAACCCATTAGGCCGAAAATACTAGAGCAATTTTGGTCAAAATTGCTTTAACATTTGGCCCAATAATTTTGTCACACATTAGATCTTATCAAAATATAATTATTTTGATTTTTGTTAATTAAATCCATGTGTCAAAATTCCATGGCTTGACAAATCAAAATTTACCAATTATAAGAATATTCCAAAATAATATTCTTATCTAAAATTAATTAATTAACAATTAGTTAATTAATTTATTTTAATTAACAAAAAAGATAAAATAAATACATGGAAAAATATTTCAAGATTATTCTTCAATTTTATTGATAATAATAATTAATTAACAATTAATTAATTAATTAATTAATTAATAATAAAACAAGTGTCAAAATTCAATAGGTTAATAATGTGTATCTAATCTAAATTATGTATCGTATACAAATACACATTATTTAATACGCATGTGTAAATTATGAATAATCAGAATTATCCATAATTAATTGTCCAAGTGCTCAACCAGTACACTTTATATTGTGTGACTCTCTAGGTTCAAGTACACTTTAATTGCCCAAGTGCTCAACCAATACACTTTACAAATACACATTTTGTTTTCAAAAAAAAAGTTTATCTGTCACGGAAACCATTTTCATGTCCGTAATTTGTCCACTCACAAATTACGACGACCACAAATAATCGAGTTGAACCATCCAAGTTGAATTCATTGCATATATATAATCCCTATGTCATAGATTATCTGAATTGTTCCGGAAATATAGATTAAACGTCAAATCTCTGCTATGAACAATTCATGTGTCGCGACATAATTATGATTCTTCAATAAATATTCGGAACTCGTTTCCGAATCATACATCGGCCAAGGATTTCAAAGAATCACAAATTGGACAACTAAATTCCGTACACGGGACTAACAGGTCCTCTCTGGATACATCACATGATATCGTGAGTATCAGTTCATACCCAATGAACAGTCGGATGTTTGATCTTAAAAGATCGTTGACGTGAATTCCATCAAAGTATAGATGATATCTCACATATCCACGGTGGTATCACAAGTCAAAGGAGCTAATATGCTATTCAACTCGTAAAGATTCCTATTGACGTTGGTGTACCATCTATCAGGAATATTTGAATGAGCCGTTCAGTATTTATCCAATAAATACTTACGTGTCTATATGAGTCTCCCAAGACTCGTGGTTTGCTGAGATAAACCTTAGAATAATTCTAATATACGACACGTACCAGTCTCACGGGTTTACTAACTGACCAAGTATGTAAACCTTTACTATGAACAATTTAAGAATGAATTATATTGTGATATTTCTCAGTAACAATTGCGGCGCTTTTGCAATTACGTCACAACTATTCATTCTAAGGTTTTTTACGCCTTTACCATATAATATAATATATTGATGAAAATTACCAAATTTTATTCATAATAAAATATAATGTACATCGTATTTACAATAAATACAACAAAATTTGGCGCGCCGAGCACTAACTCCAATATTATCTCCCATTTGCTCTAGTGCCAAATTTGATGGTATCTAATACCCATTGCCACTACATGTCTACCATATAGTCTTGGAGGAAAGACCTTCGTAAGCGGGTCTGCTATGTTGTCCTCTTCAGATATCTTACATATAGAAAAATCTCCTCGAGCGATGATCTCACGAATAATGTGGTACTTTCGTTTCACATGTTTGGATTTTCGATGCACTCTCGGTTTTTTTTCCCGTGCAACGACACCACTATTATCACAGAACAATAGGATCGAATCCTCGATGCTTGGGACAACTCTCAATTCATTGATAAATTTTCTAATCCATACAGCTTCCTTTGCAACATCTGATGCCGCAATATATTCCGCCTCAGTGGTTGAATCAATTGTTGATCATTGTTTGGAACACTTCCAACTGACTACAGTATTATTAAGAGTAAATACAAAAACTGAGGTAGACTTTCTATCATCATGATCTGACTGAAAGTCAGAATCTGTATATCATCTTGTCTGTAAATCACATTCTCCATAAATAAGAAACTTATATTTAGTACCTTTTAGATACTTTAGGATATGTTTAACGACCATCCAATGGTCGTTACCTGGATTTGACTGATATCTGCTAGTAACACTTACTGCATGACTAATATCAGGTCTCGTACATAACATGACATACACGATGCTTCCTAAGTATGATGCATAAGGCTGGCTAGATATTCTAGCATTTTCATCTTCCATTTGAGGACACATCTTCTTCGAAAGATGAATGTCATGTCGAAAAATTATATTAGCAACTTTATAATTGCTAAAGTTATACCCTTGTAGGATCTTCTCTATGTACGAAAATTGGGATAACCCAATCACCTTCCTTTCTATATCTCTATAGAGTTTTATACCAAGTATTTAGGAAGTTTCACCCAAGTCTTTCATGGAGAAATTTTTACAAAGATATGCTTTAACACCCTGCATCATTCCAAGATGATTTCCAATGATCAGGATGTCGTCAACATAAAGTACCAAGAACACGATCATACTCCTACTAACCTTCTTATAAATACAAGGTTCTTCTTCATTTTTGAGAAAACCAGACAATCTGATTACCTCATGAAAACCAAGATTCCAAATTCGCAAAGCTTGTTTAAGCCCATAAATGGACTTCTTAAGCTTACATACCATGCCGAAATTTTGGCTGGAGACAAAATCCTCTGACTGTTCCATATAGATTTCTTCATCAAGAAATCCATTAAGAAAAGCCATTTTGACATCCATTTGTCAAATATCATAATCATGGTAATAAGGGTGGCAGAAAAGCCCGGGCCCAGTCCGGCCCGTCCGAGCTTTGGCCCAGCCCGGGGTAAAAAAACCCAAGCCGAGCTTTTTGATCAAAAGCCCGGCTCGGGCTTGGGCCCGAGCCGGGCTTAGCAATTTTGGCCCGGGCCAAAACCAAAAAATATATATATTTTTTAATATATTTGTAGCATTTAAATTGTTAATTTATTGATGAAACTTTCGATTTATTTGTGAATTATTTTTACATATAGTGTGAATATATTTTGTATTTGTATGTTTTTAATTTTTAAAAACAAATAGGCCAGATAAAGCCCGGGCCCGAACCCGGCCCGAAAGACGCCCGAGCTAGGCTTTTTTTTGCTTTTTCGGGCTCGGGTCGGGCTTATCAAGGCTCGGGCCCGACCCGACCCATTGCCACCCTTACATGATAAGCAGCGATAGCCAACAAAACCCTAATAGACTTTAGCATGGCTATTGGTGAAAAGGTCTCATCATAGTCCACACCTTGCCTTTGAGTGTAACCTTTGGCAACCTGTAGGGCTTTGAAGGTTTCAACCTTCCCATCGGGCCCACGCTTCCTTTTGTAAATCCATTTACAACCTACGAGAAAAATTCCCTCAGGAAGCGGAACCAAGTCCCATACTTGATTCTGATGCATAGAATCTATTTCGGAATTCATGGCTTCCTGCCATTTAGCGGAATCAATGTCTAACATTGCTTCTCTGTATGTATACGGATCAATCTCCTCAACAAGGAGCACATCGAGACTCTTGTCTTGTATCAAATACAAGCGCTCATGAGGTCTCGATATCCTAGTAGACCTACGGAAAGTGGAACTAGAAGGTTCTGCTTCTGTCTGAACTTGTGATTCCTTTATTAGTCTGTCATCTATAGGTTGGACTTAATCAAGCTCAACCCTTCTATGATTACTACCTTCTGCCAAAAATTCTTCTTCAAGAAATTTGGCAAAACGAGCTACGAACACATTTCGATGCTCGGATTCATAGAATTGATATCCTTTGGAATTCGAATGATATCCAACAAACCTAACTTTTCACCCTCGAGGAAAAAGGTTATCATGCTGCGTCACATTGACATATGCAGGACAGCCCCAAACCCTAATATAATTAAGGTTCAGTTTCCTACCAACCCATATCTCATATGAAGTAGTAGGAACGGTTTTAAAAGGAACCCTATTCAACAGATGTGAATCTAAGAAGAGCATACTCCCACAAAAAGTAAGGTAGATATGTAAAACTCAACATGAATCGGACCATATCCAATAAAGTCCAATTTCTCATTTCAGTCACTCCATTGTGCTGGGGAGTACCCGAAGGAGTATATTGAGCGAGAATCTCATTCTCTTTAAGATACTCGGTAAATTCACTACACATATATTCACCGCCTCGATCTGATCGAAGGCATTTGATGAATTTATCAGTTTGTTTTTCTATTTCGTTTCGAAATTCTTTGAACTTTTCAAAGGTTTTCGATTTATGTTTCATCAAATAAACATAATCATACTGTGATAAATCATCGCTAAATATTACGAAGTAAGAAAAACCACTATGAGTAATGTGACTTATAGGACCACATACATCACTATGTACGAGCTCTAATAAGTCAGTGGCCCAATGTCCGACACCAGTAAATGAGGTTTTGATCATTTTACCCTGAATATAAGATTCACAAGTTGGAAAAGATTGTATGGCTAGATTCTCAATTAGATCATTCTTAAACAAATGGGTTAGGCGTCGTACACCTATATGACCTAACCGAATATGACACAATTCAGTATCAGTTATTTCAGATCTTTTACGTTTATTATCCCCAATTTCATAAACATCTCTAATGGCATGCAAAATATAATGACCTTGTGAATTTGAACATTTGTGTAACAAAACAACATCCATATCATATATATACATAGAACGATTCTTAATATGTACATGATATCCTTTTGTATATAAAACAAATAGGGTTGTAATATTAACTACACAACCAAGCACAAAAACACAATCTGTCAAAATGATGCTGCCTCTGGATAGACGAATCTCGTATTCGCCAAAGGCTACTGCAGATAAAGAATCTCCATTCCCAAAACGCTGCTGCATCTCGCCTGGATTCAGCATTCTACTGACCTTCAACCCCTGCGACGAATTACAGATGTGAGTAAAACTAGCATAATCTAAAACTCATCCAGAACCAATGGCTTCACAAGCCAAATAGATATCAATGATAGGGAAAATAAATATATCAATGATAGGGAAAATAAACATACCTGATGTGGAGGCTCTCTCCCGACTAACAGAAGCTATATAGTCTGGACAGTTGTGCCTCCAATGTCCAATCTTGTCACAGTAGTGGCACTTGTCCTCAGCAGCTTTCTTCTTTGACTTGTTTGGTTTCGTAACTTTTCCTTTAGGTGGAACACCAGAACCAGTCTTCTTTGCATTTTTCTTCTTCTTCTTGCCCGATATCATAAATTGAGAAGAAGAAAAAGAACTAGGCAAAGAGGATTTCGAAATGAGTGTTGACACACCCTTCTTGATGTCCTCTTCAGCAGTCTGAAGCATCATATGCAACTGACTGTAGGAACAACGAATACCATGCATGTTGAAGTTCATAATGAACTGGGAATACGTCGGTGGGAGTGAGCCAAGAATCAAATTCATGCCCAATGTCTCATTCAGCTGAAAGTCAAACTTTCGAAGATGTTCAATGAGATCCATCATGTGCAAGACATGTGGACTCACTGGCTTGCCATCGGCCAAACGAGCGTGGAGTAATTACATGCTCCTGGTTTAGAAATAGCTCCCGAATATGAGTTATAATGTTATAGGAGTCAGATATATCAACATATTGTCTCTTTAGATCAGGAGACATAGAACAAAGAATAAGTGATCTGACTCTCAGATCATCATCCTTCCATTTCTCAAATATCTCCCCTCT
>SKCR01025109.1:0-18362 GCA_019454045.1 Zanthoxylum bungeanum
AAAATTCCTTACACAGCTATCTCACACCAATTTCGCCTGATTAATCAAATAAAAACACAAAAATACAAAATATTTTTTGGTTTTTGTAAAATTTTTCAAATTTTTTTTTGGCTTTTTTGAAAATTTTTGACTAAAAATAAAACAATAAGAACAAGATACAATTTAACTATTCTCCTCCCCCAAACCTAAATGAGACATTATCCCCAATGTCTTAAACAGTAGAAGAAGAGTTTAGAAAACCGTACCTAGTTAGGTGAAATTCTACATCTAAATGAAAAGTTAAAGGTTAAGATCCAGATTTATTCGACGCCTCTTACCACGATCATCATCGGACCAGTTTATCCTGAAAATAATGGTGTAAATTTGAGGTTCAAAGGCTAAGATTTGGTCAATAAAATCTGGGACAATTCTGGTAGTAAAGAGGAGTTCTTTTACAGGCTTTGACTCGAACCCATTTTTCCAGGCATCATCAAGAAACATACAAAGAAAATAATAAACTCCATCAACATTGTACAGTCCAAGCGGTTTCTGGTGTATGTTTAAGTTTGCCCAAGATAGTACTGTAAAAATTTCCTCCATCGTGCCCAAGCCTCCTGGCAAAGTAATAAAAGCATCAGCACGATTTATCATCTCTACCAATCGTTCAGACATACCTGGGACAATTAGTTCCTCGCCATTTGATGGTCCTATTAGATTCGCCTCTGCCAAGGGTTTTGGGATGATTCCCAAGATTTGACTCCCTCCATCATGTACAGCCTTTGAAACGATCCCCATTAGTCCAAGATTGCCTCCTCCATATACTAGGTGCATATTCCTTTCAGCTAAGACTCTACCCAATTCCTGTGATGCTGCTATGTATTCTAGTTTAACACCAACACTGGTACCACAAAACACACAAATGTTTACAACTCGTCTTCTTGAAGTGGCTTCCATATTTTTGTGTTTCTTTTTTTTCAGCTCTGGATGCCTTCAAGAGTGCAATGATGAGTTGAATTTATAGAACCTGAAAAGGGTGAGTAATAATAGCACAACTATCTTCCAAAAGACGATTAGTGGCAAAATAGTAAATCGTGAAAGGTAAAAAAGTAGCCTGGATCCTGTCGGAGAAAATAACAAAACAAATCACAATTATTAAGAAAAGACAAAGAAATATAACATTTACAATAATGTAACAGCTTGAATGACGTCTATGCGTCAGGGACAAGCTTCCCATCCAATTTTCTTATAAATTGGCAAACATGGTCTTTTAGAGTCAGATTCCCGAGACTTAAATGTTGTCTTTCTTTTCGGAATTGTGTATGTATTTTGCGAATAGCTATATAAACATATCCACTGGGATGCGTCTCAAAAGTCAAAGATATATCATCTAAAGACTCCTTACTCAAACCATCCCTAATGAATTTAATTTTATCTTCGCGATTATCAGATACCATTCCTAAAGAACGACAGTGAGTATTGCAATTCCAGCGTGCACATTTGTAACAAACACCCATTTGCTTAGCTCTACGTTTCTTTGTATAGATGCTTCTTCCAAAACCAGGCAAATAAGAATTACAAGAATCAGAATACTCACCTGTTAATCGGACCTGTGCTTCGATAACCCAACGAATGTCATTAGGAATACCATGGATCGTCAGAAGTCTTATTCGTTCCATGCGAGCTTTGTAGACCCTTATTAGAGAATTTTGAGGGAGAGAAGGAAATTGCTTGTGAAGATTTGTGAGAGCTTCTTCTATCCTGAAATACGTCTTAACCTGCAAAAACTAAACACATAAAAATTAAAACAAACCACATCACAATCTATACACAAATTACATGGGTTGCCTCCCAGCTAGCGCTAAGTTTAATGTCGTCAGCTAGACATGATTTCCCGAATGTTAGGCTGGATCTGAAAGTGTGACACTTTCTTTTTGTCGCTCAAATGATTCTCCCCGGTAGTGCTTGACGCGCTGGCTGTTAACCTTGAATGTGTTGCTCGACTTAGGATTGTATATCTCAATAACTCCGTATGGTAACACCTGCGTAATCACAAATGAAGCTGACCATTTTGATTTCAGCTTTCCAGGAAAAAGTTTCAACCTTGAATCGTACAACAACACTTGATGCCCTGGTTCCAATTGTGTGCGCACTATTTTTCGGTCATGCCATTTCTTGGTCTTCTCTTTGTACAGTTTGGCATTCTTATAAGCCTATAGGCGAAATTCCTCCAACTCATTGAGTTGGTGAAGTCTTTTCTCTCATGCAGCTTGTGGATCAAGATTCAACTTCTTCAGTGCCCAATACGCCTTGTGTTCAAGCTCAACTGGCAGATGGCATGATTTCCCGAACACCATTTGATATGGGGACACACCAATGGGTGTCTTGTAAGCTGTCCGGTAGGCCCATAATGCGTCATCTAATTTTTCAGACCAGTCCTTCCTTATTGATCCAACGGTTCTTTCCAAGATTCGTTTGATCTCCCTGTTTGAAACTTCCACCTATCCATTTGACTGTGGATGATAGGCAGTGGAAACCTTTTGAGTAACTCTGTATTTGGATAAGAGTGCATCGAAGTATCTGTTGCAGAAATGTGAGCCACCATCACTGATAATCGCCCGAGGTATCCCGAAGCAAGTGAAAATATTCTTTTTAAGGAATTTGATCACCACTTTTGAATCATTGGACGGCAGTGCAATCGCTTCAACCCATTTGGAGACATAGTCTATTGCAACCAGTATGTACAGGTTTCCAAATGATGGAACAAATGGTCCCATAAAATCAATACCCCATACATCAAATATCTCCACTTCCAGAATATTTTGCAAAGGTCCTTCATTTCTTCTGGAAATATTTCCCGTTCTCTGGCACCTGTCACATTGAAGAGCAAATAGATAAGCATCTTTAAAAAGAGTGGGCCAGAACAAACCTGATTGTAGGATTTTGGCTGCAGTTTTGTTTCCACTGAAATATCTGTCGTAAAGTGATGAACGAAAATGCTGTATGACACTATTGACCTCCTCATGTGGAACACACCATCTTAATAATTGATTCGCACATCGTTTGAATAGGTACGGCTCATCCCAGACATAATGCTTGACTTCTTTGAAGAATTTCTTCCGTTGCTGAGTTGTCCATTCCAACGGCCATTTTCCTGATACTATGTAGTTTACATAGTCAGCATACCAAGGGACTTCCTGCTGTTTAATGGCAAACAGCTGTTCATCTGGAAACGTTTCTTTGATTGTTAGTTCTTTGCCAGCTGTATCTCCATTCTCGAGCCTTGATAAATGATCTGCCACTTGGTTTTCTGTCTCTATCCTGTCTCTGATCTCCACATCGAATTCTTATAGAAGAAGTATCCAACGGATCAATCTGGGCTTGGCATCTTTCTTCACGGTCAGATACTTGATTGCTAAATGATCTGTGTAGACCACCACCTTGGGACCCAACAGATAAGATCGGAATTTGTCAAAAGTGAACACAACTGCAAGAAACTCCTTTTTAGTGGTTGTGTAGTTGAGTTGAGCTTCATTCAGAGTTCTGCTGGAGTAGTAAATGGCATGGAAAATCTTTGTTTTACGTTGTCCCAAAACTGCACCTACAGCAAAATCACTAGCATCACACATCACCTCAAATGGAAGGGTCCATTTTGGTGCTACAATGATAGGAGCAGAAACAAGCTTCTGTTTCAGGATCTCAAAAGCTTCCTGGCATTCTTTGGTGAAGTTGAAAGGCACATCTTTCTCCAGAAAATTGCACATAGGTTTAGCAATCTTGCAAAAGTCTTTGATAAATCTCCTGTAAAAACCTGCATGTCTAAGAAAGATCTGAATCCCTTTTACAGATGTTGGTGGAGGTAATTTTTCAATTGTCTCGATCTTTGCTTTGTCTACTTCGATTCCCTTTTGTGAGATCCGATGTCCAAGAATAATTCCTTCCTGCACCATGAAGTGGCATTTCTCCCAGTTGAGTACCAGGTTGGTATCTTCACATCTTTGTAATGTCTGTTCTAGATTTTGCAAGCAGTGGTCAAAAAAATCTCCAAACACAGAGAAGTTATCCATTAAAACCTCCATACTCTGCTCCAGTATGTCTGAGAAGATGGCCATCATGCAACGTTGAAATGTGGCAGGTGCCTTACATAATCCAAATGGCATTCTGCGGAAAGCAAAAGTACCATAGGAACATGTAAAAGTGGTTTTCTCCTGATCTTCTGGGGTGATGTCAATCTGATTGTACCCCAAATATCCGTCCAGAAAGCAATAGAACTCATGTCCCGCTAGTCTGTCTAGTATCTGATCAATAAATGGCAGCAGAAAATGACCTTTTCCTTGTTACTTTGTTCAGCTTTCGGTAGTCCATGCATACTCTCCATCCAGTCACCGTTCGTGTTGGAATCAGCTCGTTCTTTTCATTTGTGACTACAGTAATTCCTCCTTTCTTTGGTACACATTGCGTAGGACTTACCCAACTGCTGTCTGAGATGGGGTAGATGATGCCAGCATCCAACCATTTAATGATTTCTTTCTTCACGACCTCCTTCATGATTGGATTGAGTCTTCGTTGATGCTCCACTGTGGGTTTGTACTCATCGTTCATCAGAATCTTGTGCATGCAAAATGATGGACTAATGCCTCGAATATCTGCTATAGTCCAGCCAATGACTTTTTTGTGCTCTCGTAACACTCTCAGTAACTTTTCTTCATGCTCCAATGTTAGCGAAGAAGAAATAATCACAGGTAATTCATAAGAGTTTCCAAGAAATGCATACCTGAGATGACTCGGCAATAGCTTCAGCTTCAGCTGCGGTGGTTCTTCAATTGAAGGCTTGATTCGATCTTTCTTCGGAAGTTCCAGACTTTCTACTGGTGGTGTCGATTTGAATCGGAATGGTTTGTCAAGATAGTTGATACATTCCAGAATTTCAGCATCTAGCTTGCTGTCAGACATGTTGGTGCAAGCTTCAAGTTTGTCCGTGGGAACTGTATCAGTATCATGAATGATACTATCAACAACATCAATTCTGAAACATTCTTCTTCTCTTTTTCATCACTCGAGAATTTCATGGCTTTGAAAACATTGAAGGTAAATTCTTGGTCCTGCACTTTCATGGTCAGTTATCCTTTTTACACATCAATAACGGTTGGCCAAGAATGGTCTCCCAAGGATGATAGAAACATCTTTATCTTCTGCCATGTCAAGGATAATGAAATCTGCTGGGAGAATGAGTTTGTCGACTTTGACCAGCACATCTTCAACGACACCTCTCGGAAATGCGAGCGTTTGATCAGCAAGTTGCAGAGAGACTAAGGTAGGCATTGCTTCTCCGATTTGTAGTTTCCTGTAAATAGAAAAATGCATTAAATTAACACTTGCACCTAAATCACATAAAGTCTTACCAATATAATGTTCTCCAATGGTGCAAGGAACTGTGAAACTACCAGGATCTTTCAACTTCAGGGGAAGTTTCCTCTGAATGATGGCGCTGTTCCTCCGTCAATGCTACTGTCTCGTAATCTCCCAATCTCCATTTTCGTGAAAGAATGTCTTTCATGAATTTGACATAGCTGGGCATTTCTTCTAAGGCTTCTGCAATGGAATGTTGATATGCAATTTTTTGAAACACCTAAGAATCGAGCAAACTGTTTATCCATTTTGATTTTATGAAGTCATTGAGGAAAAGGTGGAGGTAAAGTGATTCTTTCTTGATCTTTTTCCTTTACTTCTTTTTCCTCCATATGTGGAACTGCATCTTTTGGAACTTCTTCAATGGTTGCCTTGATTCCAACATCTTTGTTGAGTGGTGGGGGAAAGCAGCATGGGGGTGATGATGGCCTGGTCACGACGGCTGAAATCATGGGTTGGTAGAATAGTGAATTTGGGAGGCTATATAAAGGGGTTAAAGTTTTTAGATTCAAAGGTAAGGAAATTCTTTATCTCACCACTTTTAGAGAAACTGAGAGTTGAAGAATTGGTGATAGAGAGAGAGAAAGTAGAGACAATCTGAGAGATTTGTACTGGGCTTGTTTTAAGACTCGATGTATTCATAATTGTATTCTTGTATTCCCCCATCTATAGCTCGGGTCGTTCTTGACCCTGAACAGGAATAAAAGACACCCAATTTCTCTCGTGGATGTAGGTTGGAGCCACTCTCCGCCGAACCACGTAAATCCTTGCCTCTGTGTTTTTCTTGTCTACTTACTAAAATTGTATTTGGTTCTCTACTAACCAGACAAATTCATTGATGATAGAGATTTATTCGAAAGTTAATTTTTCATATTGCCATTCGAATGAAAAAGTGCCATCAACACTATTTGAGGAGAACAAAGTGTATAAAATAACATTTGAAGAATCATTTATATAACTAAGGAAAGTCTCTATCAATGGTGATGATCTTGATTTATAATTGAAGGATCTTTTTTATGGACTTAGGGTAAGCATGAATGCTGTATCCAACATCTTCAGCCATGAGAAGTGTTCCTGATTCAGTTAGAAACACTTTCAACTAGAGAATGTTTTTTCCATTTTACGTTGGAGTGTTTTCCACTAAAGATTTTGTTTCCATTTCTCTTTACACACAGTATCCTAATAGTAGCCCTAATAGAAACCACATGGCAACAGTATTGGGTTCTGCATAATGTTACTGACATTATTCTTCCTGCTATAGACTTCTTTGGTTTGAGGTTGCAATTTGTGACTGTTGTGAGACTCAAATCCTAACACATGAAGTTTATGTAGATGCTTTGAGCTCATCCTTGATATTTTCAAACTACAATTTTATTAGCTTGTGTGCCTGGATTCAAGGAGCGACACCTATATGGGGAGACTTTATTAGGAGACAAATTTGTTCACGATATGTGGATGTCCAAAACGGACAAATGTGTTATAATCTGAGCTTCCCCATGAAAGGCTGGCCTTTTATGAAAGGGATATAGATCCCTCTTAAACGAGACTTAATTGTCTGCTCTGAATGTCTCCACACGAATTTGTTCCATGATTAGCCTTATTATATATGTTTGGGTGAGACTTGAGCCCTCAGCACACGAATTCATATAGGCGCATTAAGTTCACCCTTGATACTATCAAGCTATAAATCCGTGCGAGGAAGAGGGATCCCTTATCCCCTTCAAAGATAATAATTTCTAAAAGGAACATAAATATGATCATGTAACTATATATACATTTTGGGTGAAGTACTTTAACATAATTATGAAAGATGGTCAAATAAAACTGTATGTGGAGAACTGGAGGTTAATTCATATTTGCACATATAAATATTGGATGATATGTTCTGCAGTATCCTAATTTGAAGGATTATGCTACTAATAAAATAACATGCATTACAAACCAGAATATTTATAGCGAGGGAAATAAAAAAAGATTGAAGCTCTAGATGATCATATATAGTACACGAAACCCTAATTAAAATTCATCAACATTGATAGCTTCTAATAACAAATTGGTAGACCATTTCATCAAGCCAGGACTCAACCTGAACATCAAAGTACAAAACTCCAATTCATTCAAAGCACCATCTCCATCTACATCACCTTCTCTCAACATACACGTCAACTCATCATCACTCATATCTTGTAACCCAAGCAAGGCCGAGTTCCTCTTCAGGCTCTCAAAAGTGATCAAACCTTTGCCCTCATCCATTAACAAACGAAACCCATTATACAACTCCTGCATGAACCCTTCTGCTCCAAGTTTCTCGACCATGGCTGGAAGAAAATCTTCAAACACAACCACCCCACCCCATTAGCAGAAGCCATGTTCAATAAAAGCTGGAGGGAGCTTTTTAATAAAATTGAAATGTGACAAGATGGGTGGGGGTATTTATACAATTAATGTGTAAAGAGATATTAAGGGAAGTGTTTGAGGAAAGAGTGGGGATGAATGACAACGAATGTACAGCTTGAGAGGGAAATTTGTGAAGAAGGTGCCGGCATTGTGCTGGGTATTTTTCGTGGGCGTTTGCTTCCTCGAAGTTGCATGGGAAGGTGCCAGTTTTTTTACCTTTTAATTTTTTTTTTTTGGGGGGGTCATGGCAAGCATTTTCCTATCATATGAGATGAAGTTTTGGTTTTGGACGGCAATTTACCAAAACGCCACCCTACACCTGTTTGCTATTATTGTAGATTTATTACTAAAATTGTTTATATTCATTTATTATTTGTAACAACCTTTTCGCGGGTTAGTAAAATATAAATGCTATTTTTTAAATAAAAATAAAAATTTTGCGGAAAAATTTAATTATCAATAAAATTAGTATATTTTAAATGGAAAGAAAAATCTTATGTGGCGCTTTAGGATGAATATTATTGAAATTTTATATATTTATTAATATAGGACCCGTACTTTGTGTGGGTTGAGCATATATTTTAAATATTGATTTTTTAAATACTCTGAATCTTATCAGTTTTATAGTTTAAATGAGACAATTGATATACTTCTATGTAATATTTATGTCTCATTGATAATAAATGTATATTTTCTTACAAGAAATGCAGGTAAAATTCCCGGTTATCCAGGTTATTAAAATAAATGCATCCCTAAAACTCGAATCCAGGACTTGACATGGATGACAGATAATCCCAAATTGTAATTGAAATTTATATCGTTTGGTATGATATTCGAGACCATTTTCATACCAATTTAAAAACTGATATGAAATAAAGGATAAAATCGAAATTGGTATATTCCAGTTCCGACCAATATTGCCATCTCTAATACACGGTGCCAAATAAAATATATAGTTAGCTTTGATTAAATACTTTTTACCTTGAATTTAAATTAAATGTGTTTGATATGAATTTATATGTCCGAATGACATATTTGTTTATTTTTTTTAATTGTTTGATAATAAAAGTGTGAAATTAAAACTAATAATTCGACATTTTTATCATTTCAACTAATATTTAAATAATTTCAGTACAAGAAAACAGTTTTTTAGTATGGTCATAGGTCGATACGAGAAAAATATCGACGCTAAAAGTTTTGGTGTCGAAATATGACGATGCAGAAAATAGACGTTAACAGTTGGTCGTAGAAAGTTTTTAGCATCGACATTTTTATTGTCGACGCTAAATGTAAATTATTTTTAAAATAAATATATAATTATCAATAATTATATTTAACATTGCCATCATGGGTGGGCCCCACACCTAGACCTAGTATCATCTAACGATGGACCTAGCCTAAGCCCACACAATCCATATTTATAATTCTACAATTCATGTAATTGGTGTGACTCATAGTTACCAATAGACTATGATCTTTTATTATTATAAGATGTAAAGAATAATATAAATGTGTGTGCGTGCGTATAATGCCCTAAATATCATTAATTATTTATAATTAACATATTATTATTAAGTATTATTATTATTATTATTATATTATTATTATTATTATTATTATTATTATTATTATTATTATTATTATTTTATTATTATAGTATTATTCCGAATATTATATTTATAATTATATATATTAATAAGAAATTGTTGTTGTTGTTATTATATTATTATTATTATTATTATAGTATTCTCATTAGTATTATTTTTAATTATATATTATTAATAAGTAATTATTATAGTATTATGAATATTATTATTTATAATTAATATATTATTAATAAGTTATTGTTGTGGTTGTTGCTGCTGCTGCTGCTGTTCTTATTATTATTATTCAGAGTATTTGTAATAAATTTAGTGTCACCAATTTAATGGGCGACGCTAAAATATGAACATATAACGTTGCTAACACTACATGAATTCGGTTTTTTTAGTGTTGCCAAATGTCGACGCTAAAATTTTTAGCGTCTAATTAACAAAGTGACTCAGAAAATGGATGCTAAATATTGGTCGAGTAAAGATTTTAGTGTCGAAAAATATCCGGCGACGCTAAATATTGCGTTGTCCATTTTTCGTCGTCAAAATCCATTATAGACGATGCAGAAATTGTAGAATTCAATGACGATAAGAACAGATAACGCTAAAGTTTATTATCTTTTAACGACGAAAATATGTGGCGTCGTAAAATTTGTAATATCTTTTAGCGACTTGAGTCGAAAGTACGTTGACGACGCTAAATGTTGTAATTTTATCGTCGCTAAATGTTGTAATTTTAATGTCGTTGTTCTTATCTACGCTAAACTATATATTTAGCGATGATTTACTTGGCGATGCTAAATCTTAGAACACTAAAAATCATTTTTCTTATAGTGCTTGTAATTACATGTTACAAATATTTCAAGTTAAATAATTTGATAAAGTAAATAGAATTTGTTGAATCATATAAAAATTAATAATATAAACATTCATAATAAATTAGGGAAATGGAAGTTTAGAACCACTGTTTTTAAAATCAGATTGGATCGGCTAGTTGAACAGGTCGAATCGAAACCGGTCATGAGTCTGCTCGTATTATCCTTAAAAATCGAGGTGTAAAAAATCAGTGAAATCGTCCCGGTCGGTTCTGAATCCCAAAAAAAAAAAAAGTAAACCAAAAAATTAAAAATAAATATTTTATAATTTTAATTAATTAAAATTATTTATGATGTTAGTCGGTTCTTCCTGTTCAACCGGTCGAACCAATAATATATTGAACCTTTAGATCACCGATCCGATTTATAAAATATTTTTTGGAACTAACCAAACGAGGGGTGCATTTTGGCATCTATATTAATTATGAACAGTTTCGTCAACAAATTATGAGAAAGATATGACAATACATTTCCAAACTAAATAAATAAATAAATTGAAGAGGAGAGGAACCTTTTTATGAGGCAAATGGTTCTCATTTCAGAAAGTCAATTGAAATAAACAAATACTATTATTATGCGTACCAAACCAAATGCAAGAAATTATTTGTTATTAATTATCCTTTCAATTATTTCAAATGTTGTTTACCAAGACGTTTCATATAAAATTAAAAGTACTGAAATTTACAACGTCAATACAAAAAGGGTGCGTGGTTTCGATGAAGATGGGTTTGGTCTGTTGTCACTCAGTACACTCACTATTTGCTCCTCCATGAACCATATTGGAAAGTGTGCTTAAATCTTGGGGCCAATCATGCCTAGGTTAGGCTAATATATGTCAAAATACTGGGCCGGGCTCGATCTCAAAATCTGTATGGTCGGGTCGGGCCTAAAAAAAAACATTTTTTTTTAATTTTTAATGTTTAAAAATGAAAAAAAATTAAGATTTTTTATGTTTTAGTTTTTTTTTTGTATTAAATTTTAAAAATTTAGTTATAAATATATTTTTTAAAGTTAAAAATTAAGTTATACAATCAAAAAATTTAATTTTTATTAATAAAATTCGTGCTCGAACCTTTTTCCCTAAACTTGAGCCCTTAAAAGAAGCCCTCGGACTGGGCTAAAGTCCGCCGGACCGGACATGCTTTTCCCATCCCTTTAGCTTCTCTAGTAGAGATGTATGTTGTTTGTTGTTACTTGTTAGTGGGTGAATGCTTCATTATGTGTTTGCTGTCAGTTTAGAGCCCTTGGAGAACAGCCTCATTCCTAGCACCCCCAAAAATCTACAAGACAGCTGGATTAAGTCCCCAAATTTAAGTCAAAACCTTTAGCCTTATAAGATTACTTGCAGTGGGGAGTCCTCCTGACAAGCCCCTCCACAAGAACACCTTAATCTTTGATGGGATACTTGCAGCTTCAGATGACTTGTTGTTTATGATAAAACAGACTTAACTGAAAACATTCCCCTTTTGGGAAAATGCCAACAAGGATAGTTGAAAGTGTTCACTTTTCATTAACTTTATAGGATCTATTTTAACAAATTTTTGGACTCCATCTCTCGCCTCTTAGTGGCTCCGTCACTGGGCATATTGATGGTTGCTTGAACATGTAGTGCAATTTCTTCTAATTTCTATATAGGTAAACGCCACAGACATGATATTTTTTTTAAGATTTCGGGGAAACCCACGTCATACATATCGGATTATTGGACCTTGGTATGGATGAGTGGATAAATCGGTGATGTCCTCAAGGGACGCAGCCCAACAATTTGAGTTTGAAATCATATCTTCAAGGTTTCAGGTTCAAGTCCTGGATAACAGGGCTTTTGTTTGTATGTGTTTGACCAATAAGAACAAAATGAATTTTGTATGATCAGTAAATGAAGTATTAGTTTAACGATAATGCATATCCCCAAGTCATTTATTGCATTATAAGCAGAAAAGTATCTGTAATTGTTGGCAATGTGAATTGTGGTGCACAGGATATGCCAAATGAGCGGGTCCTTAAAGTTGAAATTGACGATAACTACTAATATTTAAAACAAACAATTGTTAACGAGTCATCTAAAGTCCGAAATGGATGGATAAGTAGATTTAAATCAAGATGTTGGAAAAATAAATAAATATTGAATTTACTACAATTGGAATTGAAAAATGAATAATTTGATTATAAAAGGAAAATTAGAATTAATAAAAAGACTAAAACTATTGGAAATCAAAACTAGAAAAACACGTGTTTATGACGGTTTAAAATGGTCATAAATTCTGTTATATGACGGTTTTAAAATTGTCATAGATCACCGTGTCATATTTTTATGACGGTTTTTTGTGTGTTATAAATTAGTGATGGTTTAAAACCGTCACATAAATATCATAAATTTATGATGCATAATGTAATATCCCGGGTTTTCGGAACAATACGGGAAAATTTTCGAATTAAAGTGAAAGATTTGGAAAGGGATGGTATTCGAAAATTAGACTTCATGTGTTGGAAAATAGGTGGAATATTTTAGAGTGAAGTTTCGTCGCGTTGGAAAATGAGTGATTTCGAGAACCGGTTACGCGATTTCTGATTTTATCGTTATACGCATAAATATTTATTGTTTCGGTTATAAAGATAGCAAACGAACTCCGATTGAGTTGATATTTGAACCATCAGACTCTTTTTTCTGAGACGAACAACTTTCATCACTACAAGAAAATTGGGAAATAGAGACGGAAATATCCGTCTCTAATCTGTCGCTAATGTCCATTACCGACGGAACAGAGACGGAAAAATTTCGTCTATGTTCTGTTGGTCGCAAAAAATATAGCGACGGAAATATTAATCTGTCGCTAAGGTTTGCGATGAAATTTATTCCGTCTCTAATTTTAAACGAAAATTTCGTCGCCAATATAGCGACGGATTAATATTTCCGTCGCCATTCTGTCGCTAATGTAATCAGTAACAAATGAATTAGAAACAGATTTTTTTAAATAAAATTGTTATTTTTTAAATTCTTAAAGAAATTAAATTTATTTTAAACAATATTATTGATATTAGAGTGAATTTATAAAATAATATATTAATTACTTAAATATAAAATAAAAACAACAAATAGTAAAATAAATTTTATTACATAAATGTTATTTGTAAAAAAGTATAACATAAAATAAATACATATAAGTTAATTCTCCTTATATCTCTGCTCACAATTAGTCGGAGGATTAGGTGGACCTGAAGAGGAAGGTGTGAACTCAATGTTGGACAATTATGACCCATAGCGTCACTATTTGTAAAAGACATTGTGGTTTTTGTACAAATTAACTATATGACAATGGAAATTGCATTTTATCATTTTGTAATTTGATTACTTTAATATATAAATGATAAAAGTCCTTATGATTAGTTCCAAATTACAAGATATGGGACAGTATCAATCCATAACGGTTTAATCATTAAATATCTCTAGTCGTATTATTATCGAGACTGGACATCGATAATGCGGAATAGACTAGTATTGCACTTGTGCGTGTTATGGAAGCGTAACAACATAGTTATCATATATTTAAGTATTGGATACTTATGCAAGTGTGATAGGAGATTGTGTTTACCGATGGTACGGAAACAGCTTCGCTCTGGATAGACCCCGCGGAACCCATTGGTAGTATGACTATATGTCTATGGGAATCCGCATCAGGGTAGGTGTATTTGGTTTTAACCTGAGACTTGCATCGGCTAGTACTTGCGACAATCAATACGCTTTGGTTTTGGTCGTCCAGGACTTTAACAGGTCTCTGTACGCTTCTTCTGGGTTTATTGAGAATCGTAGTGTATTGGGTGTGATGTTAAGATGGAAGTATCACTTTAGTCATATGGAGATGATGATCACCCAGGGATACAGAACTGGTACTCTAATTGGTTGCAACCATCAGAATAATATGACATGGTCATGATTATCCGATTAAAGAGACTAGTTGCTAATGATCCGATATATGCTTGGTACGGGGCAGACACTATTCCAGCCCAAGGCCTTGCATGTGACATCTGATACTGGATAGCAATACGCAATACTACGTATACTACGCCTGACATAGATTATATATTCCTTTAAGAATATTTCTAGAGAATTGGGTAGGCACGATGTTTGCTAGAAGCCAACCATGTCTCGTAAATTGGTAAAAACGTAATACTAGGTACGTACGTGTTCGGATAGTCCGACGACCGGATTTACTGCCAACATATCCAGGGATCTCATGGGTCGCTTTCCGAAGATTCACCGATGACGTATGATTCGAACATAATTAATCTAGGATTAATTACAGAGAGATTTTATCAAGATAAAATACTATTTGAAGAGAGAGAATGATTAATTTGGAATTAATCGATAAAATAGTATATTCGATATATTAAACGAAATTAGATTTCAACGCGGAATTAAAATTGGATTTTAATTCGGGCAAACGAATTAATTTAGAATTAATTCGCGAACGACGTGAATAGTAATTTTGCTAGGCATAATATTTAATTAAGTTTGATTTAATTACGTCGCAACGGAAATTCGTTAATTCGGAATTAGCGAACCCGACCCGGGAGTGTTTGCGGGCCCACTCGGATTTTGAATTCAAGTGGGGCCCACATGTCACATCACAAGTCACATCACTTGTCACTTTAGTTAAATTTAAGGTGATGGGTTTTGGTGGGTTGGTGAAGATTTGTTTTACACTCCAAGTTGGTGAGATTTTTTGACATATACCAAATATTGATTTTGGTATATCTTGAATTTTTTTTTTGAAAACAAAATAACAAGTCAAAAAACATCATCTTGCACTCTCTCTCCCTCACGGCAAAGTGCAGTTTTTTCTCTCCCATTTGGCTTGGCCGAATTCATCAAGAGCAAAGGAAGAATTGTTGCAATTTTTCTAAGTGCTAGCACACATCAAGGAATCATATAAGGTGTTAGGGAAACTAATTCCTTGAGCTTGGAATCAACATAAAGCTTGGAGCTTGATTCAACAAATTCAAAGAGGAAGCTTGGAGACTTCTCAAAGGCAAAAAGTTTTGTAATCAACACCTCCAAAATCCGATCAAGTGAGTATTATTCCGCAAATTATTCTTTAAGTATTCACATGTTTCATTGCTTAAATGATCTTGGGACATCTTAGAACCCAACAATGGTATCATTGAGCCTATTTGAGCATGAATTTGATTAGGGTTTATATACTAAAATTGGGTAAATTTGATTTGAGCATGCTATATGATGGCCGAATTTATATGCTCCCATAAAATCATGGCATTTTTGTTTTTTTTGATCATTGGATGAGTTGAAAGACATGAATATATTGATTTAAGATTCAATCGGATTGAAATCGGAATCAGATATAAAATCCATATAAATGTCGTGAGCTTCAAAGCATGGAATGGGATGATTTTTTTGTTTCAATAATGTTGGACATGTATTGATGATGAATAAGCATGATTAATGATTAAATTGATATTTTGGAAATGTTAATTTAGATAATTAATTAATGTAATACACTTTAATTAATTAAATTATGAAATTTGGAATTTTAGAATTTGATTAATTGAGCTTAATTTAGAATTGGGCTTAAAATGTTGTATTTGGGCCTAATGGGCTTGGTTGGGCCAAGTTGGTTAGGTCAATGGATTGGATCCAATTGGGCCTAAACCATTCCATTAAGTCACAATATAACTAATGGGCCTTTTATGTTTAATTGGGCCTAATGGGCCGAAATTGGTTTCTTGGCAAATAAGGTGATTCGTTAATTGGGCTTTGGATTTGGGTTTGACCCATATTGACCAAAGTCCATGCTTTAAGAAATTAATTGAAAGCCCATTGGACTTTAATTAAATGACATTGGATGTTAATTGGGCTTTGAGACCCATTTTAGATTTGGAATCTAAGTCTTAAAGGCGCATTTAAAAGTGTAGTTATTTAATTTGGAATTAAATATGGAATTAGTATTGAATACAAACTAAATTAGATTTAAATTGTAGTTCGATATAATTCAAGAATTCTACTTTGTGTACTTATTCTTAAACGAGTTGGACTCGCGCAAATCAAATCGTTGTTTGAACTGTAGGAGTTCTACGGTACCGAGGATCAAATAACAAGCATAAACATACATGTGTCGATCGGTTGAGCGACGCGGCGACGAACAAAAAATCAACTTTCTGCCCACTGGAAGTCACGGCAGTGAGCTGCTGGATGTCCTCCATTTTCGGCCATCTTGGTTCTCCTCCAAGCTCCAAGCTTTGTCATGGTGATTCCAAGCTCCATGGGTGGACTTCCCTATCACCTTCGCATGTCTCTCGGAGTGCTAGCTCTTGATGATTTTGCCACAAAATCACCACACTTTGCTTCCCTTCAAGCACGGTTTCTGCCCAAAAAAACAGAACAAGAAAATGCCTCGAAGGCCGAGAGAAAAGAGAGGAATTTTGGCTCCAATTCATGTGTGAGAAGAGAGAGATGGAAATGTGTAAGTGTTAATTGATTTCTAAAATCAATTCAACATATACCAAAATATTAAATAATAATATATGTCAATCAAGCTTTCAAAAAAGCTTTCCAACCACTTCCATCAAGTCACATCACTCAATCAATCAAGTGACAAGTTGTCACATCACTCAAAGTGACTAATGATTTGACGCTTGATGTGGCTTGTGATTTGACGCTTGATTTGACTTGCGTGCCGCACTCGAATTCAAAATGCGAATGCGCTCGCAAATAATTCCGGGCTCAGGTTCGCTAATTCCAAATTAACGAATTTTCCGTTGCGACGTAATTAAATGATTATGCCTAGCGAAATCACTATTCACGTCGCTAAATAATTAATTCTAAATTAACTCGTTCGCCCGAATTAAAATCTATTTTAATTACGCGTCGAAATCCAATTTCGTATAATATATCGAATATATTATTTAATCGATTAATTCAAAATTAATCGTTATCTCTATTTAAATGATATTTTATCCAGATAAAATATCTCTGCAATTAATCCCAGATAATTTTCTCTCTCATCTATTAATCCCATATTAATTAAAGTGCGAGTCATAGGTCATCAGTGAATCTTCGGGAAGCGACCCATGAGATCCCCGGATATGTTGGCAGTAAATTCGGTCGTCGGACTATCGAACACGTAAGTACCTAGTACTACGTTTGTACCGATTGACAAGACAAGGTTGGCTTCTTAGAAAGCGCCATGCCTTCTCCAATTCTTCCAGAAATATCCTTACAGGAATATAGGATCTATATCAGGCGTAGTATACGTAGTATTGCGTATTTCGATCCAGTATCGGATGATCACATGCAAGGCCTGGGGCTGGTACAGTGTCTGCCCCGTACGAAGCATATATCAGATTACGAGCAACTAGTCTCTTTATTATCGGATAATCATGACAAAGTCATATTATCCGATGGTTTGACCCTTTAGAGAACCAATTCTGTATCCCTACGCGAGCATCATCTCCATATGACTGGAGTGATACGTCTGTCTTGACATCACACCCAACACACTACGATTCTCAATATACCCAGCAGAGGCGTACACAGAACCTGTTTAAAGCACTGGACGACCAAAACCAAAGTACATTGATTGTCGCAAGTGTTAGCGGTTGCAAGTCTCAGGTTAAGAGCAAATACATCTACCTTGATTTCGGACTTCCATAGACATATAGTCCTACTACCAATGGAATTCTGAGGGAGTCTATCAAGAGCGAAGCTATTTCCCGTACCATCGGTAAAACACGACCTCTTATTACACTTGCATGAGTATCTTATACCCAAATATATGAGAACTATGTCGTTTGTGCCCTCATAACACGCACAAGTGTAATACTAGTCTTTACGCATTTATCGATGTCCAATCTCGATAATACTCTGACTAGGGATATTCAATGATTTATTCTTCATGGACTGATACTGTCTCATATCATTCTCAATCCAGGAACAAATCATAAGGACCTCCTATCATTTATACATCTTGGTGATCTAATCACAAATGACAAGAGTGCAATCTCCTTTGTCAAATAGTTAATTTGTACAGCAACACCATGATCTGTACAAATAGTGACGCTATGGGTCATAATTGTCCAACAATCTCCCACTTGGCCTATA
>SKCR01025110.1:0-18423 GCA_019454045.1 Zanthoxylum bungeanum
CCATTACTTTGGCAAGACACCCCCACACTTTCAGATATTTGTATGAAGGTACGTGACCTTTCCACAATTCATATGGTGTCTTATCAAATTTTCTGTGAGGTAGCTTGTTCAGAACATAGTTGGTGGAAAGCAAGGCTTCCCCCCACAAGTTCTGAGGTAGACCAGAGCTCGTAAACATGGCGTTCATCATTACCTTCAATGTTCGGTTTTTGCGCTCAGTAATCCCATTTTGTTGAGGCGAATAAGGAACAATAATTTCATGAATAATTCCATGATTAGAACAATATTCACCAACTGGTGACACATATTCACCACCTCTATCCCTCCTGATTCTTTTGATTTTCTTGCCAAGTTGATTTTCAATTTCGTTCTTATAGTGTATAAAGCTCTCAATAGTTTCATATTTACTCCTCAGCAAATACACAAAACATAATCTTGTGCCATCATCGATAAAAAATGACAAAGTAATTTTTACTGCCTCTTGTTTGCACAATATTCATATCACACACATCAGAGTGTACAAGTTCCAAGGGTTCAAAACTTCATTCTATGGAATGAAATGATGTTCTATGTATTTTTGCTTCAACACATGCCTCACATTTATGTTGGTAATCAATTGCAAAAATCATCTGGATTTGTCTCAAATCACCCTATTCACTCATCATCACCCCTAAAGTATTTGAAAACATAATACAAATTGTATATTCTCGGAGAATCATGTATTGAGCAAAAATATGAAGGTAATAATCATTCAACCCTTCATTCAAACATAGCAGCTTCTCACCAATAAAAATAAATCTCAATCTCTACCATTGAACCAGCAATATCAAAAGCCACACAACACCAATATACAAATTCATCCATTAAACCAACTAATGAGCAATCACAAACAAATCACCATTACTATTTATCTACCACCTTTAATGATGTTTTTAAGTATTCCAGCACCACTTCCTTACATTTCTCTTGTCAATTCACTCATTTGGTGGCTGTATGAATGACTCTGGCACTTGATAGAAAACGTTGGGTGATTCTGAAGTAATGGTTAGGGGTGGTTAGATATACTTTTATTTGATTAGGAGACAATAGAACATGATTCTGTGGAGATAATAAAGTAGAGTTAATGATGGGTGGATAACTATTAGGTTTCAATAATTTTGTAGACAAAGAAACATATTTTAGGTAATGATTTATAATTGTGGGGTTATTAATATAATGGAGATTAAAAAAAAGAATAAAATAAAAATGAGGTATTACAATCTACCCACCTTACAAAAATTTCATCCTCGAAATTTCTCAATCCTGAAATAGCTCTGGGTATTTCTCCATAAAATCATATTCCACTTACCAAGTCACATCCTGAATGTGATGATTAGACCACATGACCTTCACAAGGGAAATACGTCTGGATATCAACTCTTGAACCTTACGATCTACGATCTTCACGGGATTTTCTTCATAAGTCAGGTTCTCGCTCAACTCCACCGGTTAACTCTCCAAAATGTGAGAAGGGTCTGGTACATACTTCTTCAGCACAGATATATGAAACACTTTATGAATCCTTTCTAATTTCGGTTGTAATGCCAAACGATATGCCACTTGCCCACTCTTTCTAAAATCTCAAAATGACCAATACAGCGCGGCGAAAACTTTCTCTTCCTGCCAAATCTCAATGCTCTCTCCCAATAAGAGATTTTAAAAAATACTATATCTCTCAACATGATCCTCTTAGATGTATATCATAACCGTTCTGTGTCCTCGGCAGCCCTACTACAAAATCCATCGTGATATATTCTCATAGCCACTTAGGTATAGGTAAAGGCTGGAGTAATCCGGTTGGATTTTGATGCTTTGCTTTAACCTGCTGACAAACCAAACACCAAGATACAAACTCTGAAATCTCTATCACCAAATAGTTATACATCCTCTGAACTTAATCTGAAATGAGTAGTCTCAGTCCTCACAATCTATGCTCTCCATTTTTTTTCCACTCGTGCCACAACTTACAAATCAGCTAACCCATCTTCTAAAGAAAAGGCTCCACTTAGGGTCCTGTACAGACAACAGATGTAAAGAGCCTTTAGTAGTTTACGTAAAATCCACCACCTTAAGTATCCCCCCACTGAAAAAAGATTTGCAGGTCCCTCAAATTTATGCTTTACATCTTGTCACTGCGACAATTATTATCCTTTCTAATTATGCATGGATATTATGAAAGTGTCTTTTCATGAAGAAATTATTGATATCTTTCCCAATAAAGAGATGCTTAAGTTCTTAGTGAGTACTCAAAACTTCTTTCATGGCATCCTCATCTGTCAATCTCAACCCCTGTTCAAAGTCTGCCAGAGCTAAGGTGATATACCAAAAGCTTTGTAAATGGCAAGTCACTGATCGAGCAGTTATAGACTCTAAATATGTTCGAATCCTTTGAAGAGATATTTACGATTGTCTCAATGAAGCTCCATCCGCTCTTTTGCCCAAAGAGATTGCAATGGATATCGTGGCAAGAGTTCCTACAAACTTCATGAGGTGGTGTTTCATTCTTATTACTATTTGCAATGGAAAAATAGATGGTTTAATCCAATACAAAAATAATTCTGCGATTGTTCACTATGGATATCAGAGATTCCATTCCACAGTTTTCATCAACAGCCATGATTTCTTCAATCATTGCCAGTGGAGTCTCGGCACCTTGTTTTAACTCGGTTTCTTAAATGGATTTATTCTTGGACCAAGTCTAATCTATCCCAACCATCATCGTATCTCAAAATCCAGCCTTGGTGAGCTTCCTCCATTCATCAATAATATTTTGTATCAATGGTATAAACACCATAAAGTATTACTGTCTGGATCGAAACCATTACTTCAGAATTGTCAAATGACTATTCGCTCGTTTACCACCCAATTCATCTTATTAGATTCATACCATCACGTCAACTTACTGATTGGAGACTCATTAGTTTGCCATCCACAACGAAGCTTAGAGTTTACTATGGATACGACGATATTTTCCCAGAAGAGATTACTTTCCGTCATTCCTGTGATCTTAGAGCTCTTTCCACAGACTCAGTCCATCGAAGTCTAGAAAGCAATACCGATGATAGAGCTTGGTAACTCTTCACTACTATCGAATAGTCATTTAGAAGTATCGTCCACGATTACAACAAAATCAAGTTTCCTGACAATCTCGAAATCCAAATCATCGACGGTCTCATTCCCATGTCTCTACGTGCAAAACGTCAATGTGAAGATCATCAATTCGAAGATGATTATGTCCTTGCAACGCAGCCAAGTTATTATATTCCATAATGTGATCTTAAATGTTATATTTTTTTTTTTTTTTGGAATTATAGCATTGGTTTGCTTATATATGAGTGTCAACAAAGTCTTCTTTCTCATTTCTCGAATGCCAAAGTTCTAATGTCTTCGACTTACTAACTCACGATGATGTTATAACTGCGACAGGAGATTCATATTAGGTACAACCGTAAATCACGTCAGATGCAGCTATAGGAATAACGATGGGGGCAACTGTCAAAACTACTGGAGGTATAAGTCTAGAACCATTGTTATCCTCCACAATCGGTGGAATACCAGATAAAGCTATATCAAATTCAAGATCTATCGACTAAGTGTGAGGTCTCTTTATACTATTACTCGACATTCTCACGCAACGTCAAACTATGTCTCCCTTACGTTGAGTACTAGTACCACAACCACGTCCAGAAATTTTCCTACGGACACAAAACTACCCTTTTAATACCATCATCTAATATAATGTGTCTACATAACCTAAACCCTAAGCTCTGATACCAAATATGTCACGACCCCCTCCCTAGAGCGGGCCCAACCCTAGAAAGAAGTTCGCGGACTTCTTTAGCTCGAGCGTTATATATGTCAAACCAACCACTTAAATACACACAATTATTACATCATAAATTACAAATCCATGAATTGTACATAATTTTTAAGGTTTACAACACAAGTCTTAAAAATATGCAAATGATGAATCAAATGTTTGGACCCACCCGAAAGTACAACTGTGGCACGTGGATCAAATCTGGTACTGCTAATGTTGTACTGGCAGACTACCTGGAATGTTTGGGAGAAAGGGAGTGAGCTTAAAAATCTCAGCAAGTAAAGCACTCATACTCTCAACATGACCTCACCAACAAAATAGGGATATATATATATATATATATATATAATATATATAATATATGGAAATAACATATTTTAATAACAAATCAAGCATACATCCCACAACAATACAATCATCTATCAAACATGGTTACTAATCCAGGCCCAGTATAACAGTGGATTGAAACTAATGGGGGAGTCCCTTGCATACCCCCAAGGTTTCCAACCATAACAACTCACAAAATATGTGTGGGTGAGTTAAAACCAATGGGAAAGTCTCTCTCATACCCCCATGGTTTTTCACCATATAATCTCGCAAAAGATCTCATCACATCTCATCTCATATCTGACCACTATTATACAAAATCCAGTAGCACAATACAACAACTTGTATCATCTAATACAATCAATCTCACATCCAATCCATCAATCTCATCTCAACAATCATGAATTCATATTTATCATTGTTAGATAATGAAAGAAAGTCTTGAATTCACTCTGTGTGAATTTACAATGGTATAGGCATTTATATAGGCTACATAGAAAACCAAAATAGAAAAGGAATCTTATAGTTATGAACAATAATAATGAATATAGGAAATATGAATCTAATAAAGAAATATAATAGAACCATGAATCCTAATGGTACTAGGAATTCTATTTTGGATATTGAGTCCATATTCCTTAACATTCCTTAACACCCCCCTCAAACTCAAGCTGGTGACGAAGGAAAAAGCTTGAGGTTGTATCTTGAAATCGGAGAGCGGAGTTCTGAAACTAGAAATCTTGAAACTTAAAGGCCTGAAACTTTGTTTGTTATTAACGTCAGTTATCAATCACTGTCACCATCAAAAGTGCTTGTTGTAGCAGATGAAGCTGCTGCTGCTGCTAAAGGAAATCAAAAACAAGAGATAACAAAAAGGTCTTTAGCTTTGAAGCTAAAGATCCCAACAAAGGCTACTGAATAAAAAAAAAAAGGTCTTTAGCTTTGAAAGATCCTAACAAAGGCTACTGAACAAAAAGGTCTTTAGCTTTGAAGCTAAAGATCCAACAAAGGCTACTGAACAAAAAAAAAGGTCTTTGGCTTTGAAGCTAAAGATCCTAACAAAGGCTACTGAACAAAAAAGGTCTTTAGGTTTGAAGCTAAAGATCCCAACAAAGGCTACTGAAGAAAACAAGAAGAAGAAGGTGATGATGATGATGATCTGCCGCATGTTGTGATATTTTTATATCGTACCGCAAAGGATTAGGGAATTTGGGTTAAGTTGTGTTGAAGGTTTATCAAAGATGGAATCTCACCATTAATGAAGAAAACAAGAAGATAAAAAGTCTTCAATGGTGGAATCAAATAAGGTTGAAAGCTTTGAAGGATTTGGCTCAAAGGATTTGTGTTTCAACCATTGGGGAAGGTGGCTTAATGTTTGTTTATATAGGTAGGGCAAAAGAAAAGGGTTTCCAAATGTTATTTAGGCTTAAAAACGTGTCTAGGAAAACCTATTTACGCAGGTACATTCGAACTCACTTCAAACGCAACTCAAACGCAAAGTTTCTGCCTCGAAAACATTCGAACTCAACACGAACGCAACACGAACGCAGTCGCGTACTGGTTTTCAGGTGCAACTTAAAACGCTTGTAACTTTCTCGTCTCTTGGCCAAATCATGAGTTCTCTATATGTACGCGATCGTCTTCGAGTCTACTTTCCAATGCAACTGACCTCATGTCAATTTGATCTCTAAATATTCTGCAAATATTCAAAATAATAAACATCACTCGGACAACTCCATCAGATTTTTTCCAAATACTTGTCCAATTGCTCCGAGATCTTCAAGACTCATTACAACTCAATTGAACTTGTTTTTTTTACGGACATTGCCAATAAAAATGGAACTAACATAAACTATAATTGACATTTAAATATCTCGAAATATAACAAAACAGTAAGCTAAAAATGCCGTAATAAGTGGGTATAAACCACACTTATCAAATACCCCCAAACTTAAGGTTTTGCTAGTCCAGAGCAAAAAAAAAATAAAATAAAAACTAAATTCAAATAAATAAATAAAAATAACTAAATTAATTAGGTCACTTTCGTAGGGATCACGATTGCATTTAGCATATGCAACAAGCCTTTAAACCCCTAGGCGACCCTAGTGGACGAGTTATAGTCTCGTGAGGGTTTACAGTGACGACACCCACAAACGTCATTCACACACAATCATGCAAAAATATAAAATAAATAAAAGCAAAGTCCTGATAGTTACACATAAAATTTTCCTCAAAGAAAGCTTATAAATGAAATTAGAGAATCTTCAAAGTACTCAATTGCGACTTAGATCCAAATTCTTGAGTAAATCATCTAAGCTAGACTCACAGTGTGTGTGTAGAGGTTCAGTCACAGCTTTGATCCTAAGTAAGCCAACTTAATGATTTTGTTTAAAAATTGGAATCGATGGGTCAAACCAACCTAGATATCTCAGTTATGCTCTGTAATTGCTTTATTTTGTGCTCAGTATGGTATGATTTTTTTTTCTTGTCTCATTTTTACACTCATTTTTGTTTTCAACTCACCTACCCTTTAATGTAGCATTTCTCCTCATGGTGGTCCTAATACTCGCCCATGGGTAGCTTCATGCTTATCGGTTATAGGTGGTTTATTTTCTTTATTTAAGAACTTTTTTCTTTTTAGCTATACCACACTTCATAACACTAGCAAATCAAGATAGATATCTAACCAAACGGTCATTCATCGACATGTAATTTCTTCAACTAGTCACCTTGTCAACTACTTAAGTTCTCACTGCTAAAAACCTAATTTTAAGTGCTTACGAGTCTAACATAGATCAATTATTCAAGGCATCAGATAAAAGTAAATTGGGCACTTATCGTTTCTAAAATTTCACCCATAAACAAACAAAATTCATCATAGGATTTATGTTTTACTATTAAAGACTAAAAACAAATAATAATTTTTTTTCAATAAATCAACAAAAATATAGCAGGAATACATGCACACACCCCCAAACTTAAGACTTGCATTGTCCTCAATGTAAGATAAATATAAAGAACATGAGTGAGGAACAACACTACCGTGCATGGAGTTGATCAGGCTCCTGCTGGTTAGAATTTGGTTGCGCGGGCTTTGTGTGTCTCGTGCTACCTGCATAAATAGCATGCACAACGAATAAATAAACAATATCACACAATAAGTAAAAAAAAAAAAAATTAATAAAAAATTAAAATTAAAATTAAAGAAATAATAATAAAATAAATGCAAGGGTTGCCTCCCCGCTAGCGCTAAGTTTAACGTCTTCAGCCAGACGCAACCACCCAAATGGTTATGGTGGCTTAAACGTAGTGAACCGGGTAATCTCATCTGATTTCTTCTTTGGTATCCACTGGTTCTTATGACATGAAAAAGACAGGTTGGCAGGTTGTGGTAATTTATCCATAGATGGTCCCCCAGGATATGTAGATTGTCCCTCAATTGGAAATTTTGGACTGTACATTCGGCAAAATTGGCTCGGCTTCCTTTTTAACCTTCCAGGGATCATTTCAATTGAGTATTGGCCTTTCTTTTCCTCTTTTTACGACGCTTTAGGAGTGGTTTCGAGTTTAGCTGCAGAGAATCTTCCTTTATGCATGGCTGCATTATGCTCATAGGTTGCTGAAATACTGATTCACCATGTCTGGTTTCAACTCCCTTTTCTACTGTATCTATCCTGTGACAGTCTGCATCACCTTGAGAACTCGGCATGGCCGTGAAAACACTGAAGGTGATTTCTTCATTTTGACCTCTCATTATCAATTCACCTTTGTTTTCTTCTTCTGTTACTGTTTCCTCCTAAAATACCATTTCATTTTCTTTACTGCCTAAGTCCTGAGAGGTGTCTTTAAACTCTTTTTCGCTCTTACAGGTTATGATTTGACATTGCTCATTGGAGTTGACTTCAATATCACTCGGAGACACCCATGTCTGTTGATTGGCTATGGAAGAAACAAGCAACCCAATTTGCGCTTCTACAGATTTCATATTTGCCTCTATATTGCCCATTCGTGTTTCGATGTCATCCAGCCTTGACTCATTCTTCTCAAACCTCTCTGAAGTTGTAGCTGCAAACATGCTCATGAGGTCTTCTAAGGAAGGTTTCTGCTCAGCACTTGGATAATTGAAGCCATGAGGAGGTTGCAAAATGTTTTCCATATCAGCATATGAAAAATTCGGATGATAATAAATAGGCATAGGACTGCCTCTATAGTTGTTGAAGTTCCAATTGTTCACATATTGTACTTGTTCAAATCCTGCTCATCTGTTGGGTAAAAGCATTCCATTAGCAGAAACAGCTTCAATAGACGGTTGGCCCATTTGATTTGTCAATACTGCTAGATGAGTCGTGAGGGACGATACTTGAGCTATCAGTGCACTAACAGGATCTGCCATTGTTTCTTTTCAAACTCACATCGTAAGAAAAAAAAATAAAACATAAAAAAAATAATAAAAAAAAATAAAAAATAAGAAATCAAAATCAAAATAAAACTTAAGACAAAAATAAAGGAAATAAAAATAATAAAATAAAAATAAAAAATAAAAATAAAATTCTAAATTAAAGCTAAAATTACTTAGTAGTAGTATTAATGTGAATTAAACAAACAATCCCCGGCAACGGCACCAAAAACTTGTTGTGATATTTTTATATCGTACCGTAAGTGTACGGTGTCAAGTTTTAGTATAAATATGAGTTAAGAGTGTCGAACCCACATGGATTGTGTTAACTCGCACTAAGTACTAACAATTGATAATCCTAACTTTATTTAGAAAATAAATAATAAAGATTTTAATAAATAAATAAAATATAAAAATAATTGGATAGGAGGAACTAATACGATAGAGATTCTGGATCCTGATTTCACCTAGCTATCACCTATGTATTTGTTATGCCAATTACCATTATTCGGTTATATTGTTTATAAGTCAAGACTCCGAAATTATCCACTCACTCTCTCGAGTGCCGAGTGAAAATATCATTAACTACAGACTTCGATATCTCTATAAAAATCCAATAGTTAACAACTCATTACGATTTGTGATTCTATATTAACGACTTCAAAGGACTACAGATTCTCTCGAACTCTATAAAATCCTAGGTCATATTCTCTAGATCTATTCAAAATCCCCTTTCTCGAGTGATAGATTCTAAACATTCATCATCATATTTGTGGCCAACAAACATAAAGCATTAAACTCAAAAGAATATAAATAAATCAACAAAACTTCATCACAAAATTGACAATCAATTACAAGGTTCAAGCATCGATTACACCATTCTCTAGAATTAAGGAGTTTAGTTCATGACAAAAGATAAAATCAATGATACACAAACCATGAATCTAATGGAAATCATTAGAGTTCTAAGAAAGAAATAAGAAGATAAAACCCGAATTGAATATCTTCCTCTCCGGATGTCACCATCTTAATCTCCTCTTGTCGCTCTTCAATCCACTCCTTGGATCTCTAAAAATATTTAATTATGTGTTTTGTGCAGTGTATTAGCCTCCCTTTTTAATTCTGGACGAACTGTTATATTTATAGTGGAGGCTGGGAGTCATTGGGTATCATTAGGGATCTTAAAAACCCTAAAAATCAAATCCTAGAACGCGTAGGTATCGCAGCGCCTCAGCTCAACTAATTGGCGTCTGGGCGCCAAACTCTCTGGAAAATATATGGAACTGATTACTGGAGGGGGCGCCATGCCGCCTTTTATTAATTAATTCAACTGGCGCCATGGCGCCATGTGAATTCATATTAATGGCGCCTTGGCGCCATTGGACTTCACACTTAGAAGCCATTGATGGCGCCTTGGTGCCAATGAACTTCACAATAATAGGTGCCTTGGCGCCATGAATAATGGACAATTGTGGCGCGAGTGATGAACTTTGTTCATGCGTTGTGTTCTATGCTCCCGTACGGTCCCCAGAATACGTGTAATTTTCTCAGGATCCATGTATTAATGTTCCTACAAAAAAAAAACAGAAAATAAACTATAATTGACATTTAAATATCTCGAAATATAACAAAACATTAAGCTAAAAATGCCGTAATAAGTGGGTATAAACCACACTTATCACCGCAACATCAACTACAACATGAGGGAGCGAAATCCCGAAAGAGAGCGAAAGTAAATCCGAAAGAGAGTTGAAACTTGAAAGGAGCCGGCCTAGAGCACACTTGTGAAATGGTGGCGCATGGGAAAAACAATATGGTGGTTGGCAACGGGGGGCGTGTGAGGGTCACGCAATTATGGTAGCCGTGATCCCACACGCGCCGATAAGAATCAAAGAGAGTGAAACTATAAAGTCAGAAACTGAGCTCTGATACCATGTTAGATAATGAAAGAAAATCTTGAATTCACTCTGTATGAATTTAAAATGGTAGGGTCCTTTATATAGGCTACATAGAAAACCAAAATAGAAAAGGAATCTTATAGTAATGAAGAATAATAATGAATATATGAAATATGCATCTAATAGGGAAATATAATAAAACAATGAATCCTAATGGTACTGGAATTCTATTTTGGATATTGATTTCATATTCCTTAACATTCCTTAACAATCATGCTTTTAATTAATCAATATTTATATCTCCATAATATATATATATATATATATATATAGTTATACCAATATATTTATATATGGACATTCACAATAATCATCAATCAACAAACAATTATGTTCAGGGAATCATCGTGCAGTGTACTTACCTCTACCTATGCAAAAGCCCTTAATATGCCTATCCTCGCTAAGAATATGAAAAATATAAAATTACGATCACGTCCCTCAATTATTCCAAAATTACGATTTTACCCCTAAACTTCTTAAATTTTTATTTTAGACCCTAAAATTTCCTAATATGTCTAAATAGTCCTAAAACCCTTAAATATTACTATTTAACCCATAAAACCAGAATTTACAGAATTACCCTCTAAATCATGCAAATATACAATTAAGTCTAAAACTTTCAAATTCTATCATTTACACCCCCAAAATGGTAATAATCACGTATCGAGCTCCAACGACCTCCAAATCTCTTAACGAAGTAGCCGCTGGTCAGGAAACATCTCAAGGATCACGGCGATGGTGGTGGTAGGGGCTGAAACACGGCGGTTACCGATGATCGGTTAAACAATCGTATTTTGCTCGTTTCTCAATAATAGAAGGTCCGATTAAGGCAAACGAAGTGTCCAACTCGCGTATCACTACGAGGGGAAAATTTCGGTCTGGGAGATGTCATACACGCGCGGCGGCGTATGGAACACGTGGGTAACAAGTCGTCGGCGCGTGAGGGCGCTTCCAGTGATTTCGCGGCGGCGGTCCGGTGGTAATGGATTCGTCTCGTCTCGGGGATGCTCCAGATGTGGTCACTTGCTAGAAATAGAGATCGGACGACGTCGCAAACTCCATTTCGCTCGCTATCCATGTGCTTTCTCTCTCTTCTGGATAATCCTCTCTCATACTCTTAGTTTCTCTCTCTAAAACTCCAAGAAATTGCTCTCAAACTCCTCTAGATTTGTCTCAAATCACCATATTGACCGGCGTAAACACACACGTATAACGCAAGTGCACGTATCGTTCAAGTAGTATAAAAATATCGATCCCACGAGGACTTAATTCCTACTGTTGTTATTAATTATTGAATCTATTTATTTACAAATATCTAATTGAGGGTGAAGAGAATGATTGCTTGATTGATTTGGTTGATTGTAGTTTTGCAAAATAAATAAATAAATAAAAGACAAAAGAAAATACTAAGGAAAATAACAAAAGACACAAAGATCTAGGGTTGTGAATCATTCTAATATCTTTTAAAAGATGAAGTGATTATTTTATGTTTGTGTAATAAATCAGTTTACTAACCTGGAACACTAAATTATGCAAAAGCCTCTGTCGATGGTCAGACGCAAATACCCAGTTTAACCCATATGAACCATATGTCTATGTCAACCTAATTATCTGGATTTATTAAGTTTGAGTTCCAATTATGGCTACCCCCGCCCGACAGGTATATGTCTATCCTGTAAGGAAATCTATTAAAGGGTTATCTATCCTCAAGGAAGATCGTGGGCTATTAAGTCTAAGGCTGAAACCTAAAATCTCTATGTCTAGTTCATTTTAGATTTACCAGATCAATCTTATTGGTGATCAGACAACAAGAAGCATTAAGTTTAAGACTTAATAAGTAAACCTTTAAATTACCCAAACTATAAAATAACCCCTTATAAACCGGTGATATTAGAATTCATCACAACCCCAGATAACTAACACAAAACTAGGGCTAGTAAAAACTTAAAAGTTAAAGACATAAAGTAAAAATACTGAAAAGTAAAAGACATAAAGTAAAAGCTGAAAAGTAAAATAAAATGCTAAGGTAAAATGATCAACTTTTACTATTTACTATTTAGATATCTCCCTTAATATAATATATTAACTTGTGATTATTTTACCAACCAGCCATATAGGCGGTAACCTGATTAAGTCAAATTAAGTTCAACCAGCCATAAAGGCATAACCAAAATAAACCTGCCATATAGGCGGTAAGAAAATTTAATTACCAACCGACCAATCTGGCGGTATCCTTGATTAGTCAGGTTTAAACTAAATTAAAATGAATTACCAACCGACCAATCTGGTGGTATCCTTTTTAAGTCAATATTTTAAATAATGAATATATTATTTTTAAGGGAGATTAATCTAAATAGTAACAGTAAAAGAATTACCTTTCACCCTATCTGGGGAAGTTACCTCCTCATGGTGAATAGTAAAAACTGTAAAAAGTAAGAAAGTAAATTACTGTGCGTAAAAGTAAATTACGGAAAGTAAAAACTGAAAGGTAAAGAAAAGAAAGTGCGAAAGCGGAAATTAATTACTAAAAGCTGTAAATAAACAAACAAGATACAATCTTCTAGTATTCTTAAGGAATTCCTTAGAAGAAAGTATGAATTTACAAATGAAATGGCTTGGTATTTATAGGCAAAATTTTGCCTCCATCAAATCATCCACCAAATCCATTATTAATTGCTCCACCAAATCAATTATTAATTGCTCCACTAATTGCTTATCATGTTTGGTGGTGATTTGATAATTTTTATTATTTATTTATTAATTTATTTTTTGCTTTGAAAATGATTGAAAATTACTTTAATAATTACACACAACACACTTCTGGATGGTTCATCAATTTCGGGCATGAAATCTTCAGAATTCGAAATTATTTTGTCTTTAAAAGTTGTAGATATTTGAGTCTTATTTAATTTGGAACTTGAAGCAGCTCAATCCGATATCGGAGTAAGACGTTATGCCCAAAATACGACAGATGCACAAAACTGGAATTTCCAAAACTGCACTTCGTTAAAACGCCCTTTCAAGTTTCCAATCTCCAAAATTAATATGTCAAGTCCAATTTTTGCCCTTATTTGACCCACATTTCGTCCTAAATGATTTCATTGTGTCCCAATATTATTTTATCTGCAAAATAAACTAAAACACATCAAAACGTTCATCAAACCCGAGAAACTAAACAAAATATTAAGTAAAAGGGGCGGTAAATATTGATATATTTTCCGCTCATCACCTATTCACTCATCATCCCTCTAAATTATTTGAAAACATGATACAAATTGTATATTCTCGGAGAATCATGTATTGAGCAAAAATATGAAGGTAATAATCATCCAACCCTTCATTCAAACAAAACAGCTTCTCAACAATAAAAATAAATCTCAATCTCTACCACTGAACCAGCAACATCAAAAGCCACATAACACTAATATACAAATTTATCTATTAAACCAACTAATGAGCAATCACAAACAAATCACCATTACTATTGATCCACCACCTTTAATGATGTTCTTAAGTATTCCAACACCACTTCCTTACATTTCTCTTGTCAATTCACTCATTTGGTGGCTGTATGAATGACTCTGGCACTTGATAGAAAACGTTGGGTGATGATGGAGTAGTGGTTAGGGGTGGTTAGATATACTTTTGTTTGATTAGGAGACAATAGAACATGATTTGGTGGAGATAATAATGTAAGGTTAATGGTGGGTGGATAACTATTAGGTTTCAATAATTTTGTAGACAAAGAAACATATTTTAGGTAATGATTTATAATTGTGGGGTTATGAATATAATGAAGATTAAAAAAAAGAATAAAATAAAAATGAGGTATTACAGTTAGTAAAATATTGATAGATTGTAAAGAAAATATAGTTGTAATGGTTGAGGCATCCCCACCTAACCATGATAGAAATTATAGCATTGTTAATTCAGTGAAAATGTGACCTGGACGAGAATGGCACAAGAAAAGAATGTCTCATTGAACTGGATAGACACTACACATAATCCGATTAAAAGTTGGTCGGTTAGCGTCATAAAAGTAAAAAAAAAATTATATGTGGTCCTTTCAAATCTTTTAAAATTCTTATGATATAAATCTTTTAAAATACAATAAGTAAAAAATCCTGATTAAAAAGCGGTAACAAAATCTTAGAAATAAGTATATTCTTAAATAGTCTTTTAAAATCCACTTGATTTATTTATCCATAAATAGTCTTTTAAAATCTCCATTGAATACACCCCAGAACATTTTTTTTAAGGTGGAGATGAAAATTAAAAAAAAGTTGAAGAGATATCAGTAAAAATCTAAGAGTGTTCATTGATCATATATATATATATGATTCAAATGAATTTCCCGTTGTAGATCCCCTAGAGGGAAGGTGGAGCGAGGCTCACTTAAATACCCAAGCCTCTTAGGCTCTTATCGCTTGTTGTCAGGAATAAACAACGAGTCATCCAAATTAGTCCATCACAATAGGCTACGAGTAGATGGCTATCTAGGTGCCTTCACAACTTTTCCTTCTAGAAAGGTAGTGAATGAAGGAAGACACCAAACCATTACCTAGCCTAAAAATGCCTTTGATTAAACCCTCACTTTATCCACTATAGACACGGTCAATTAAAACATAAATCCAAACATCACAAGACAATATTTCGGGGCCGATTCTCTATCCCCAGTGGAGTCGCCAGACTGTGGGAACACAGAACCTGGGCGACACTTTTCTGTCCTAGGCTCGCGGCCTAGTTGGGAGTACGGAGTAGCCACGGGGGACTAAACCGGAGAGTAATGGAGTCGCCACCCGGTGTGAACCGGGAAAATGAGATTTAAGGCCGCACTCACCCCTCGCAAGGGAAAACCTCAAACCGTTGGGTTCAGAATGGTCCCTTACTTATGTCACTTGTAATAAAAGGATTTATGTAATAATTTAACCAGGCTTAAATAACATTTATTTCCAAAAATATCATGCTTCTAAATTCATATGCATACATCAACAAGTTCATCACAACATGCAACATCACATGGCAATCTCATGAACATATTTCAATCCTATAATATGGAAAACTAAGAACAACCTAATCATGCTTGAGTACTATCTCATGAACCTATTAACCAAATAACATGCTAACAGCCTAATCATGCTTGAATACAATCCCGAGAACACATAGAATGGATAAATGCAGGGATACAAATAATATGGTTGGCTATATAACACAAGAAAGATCAACCAAGAGGCAATTATGTATGAATATGATAAGACAGACTCAGTTCAGTGTGCGCGCGTTCGTGTAACGTTCGTAAACGCGTTCGAACGGTAAACAGAAGGTTCGCGTTCGTGTGGCGTTTGGTAACGCATTCGAACGGAAATGAAACAGAATGCTCGCATTCGTATGGCGTTTGATAACGCGTTCGAACGGAAATGAAACAGAATGTTCACGTTCGTATGGCGTTCGTGAACGCGTTCGAACAGAAATGAGACCTGATGCACGATAAGGCAAAAATGCATACGCGTTCGAGTTGCGTTCGTAAACGCGTTCGAACGGGAACAGACCTGATGCATGAAATGGGACGCAATACATAAACAACAAAATAAAGCGGCGCGGCGAAGTACTGCCGTAAAGGTGGCCTTTTGGGGGGCTATTGATCTCTCAAAGAGAGGACCTTTACACCAACATACTAAGCCCATGCGCGTCACATCACATCATGCATACAAACATAAAGACAATCATATTCAACTAAGTATGTCTGATTGAACGTGTCTTGCATCCAACCGAACACACATCAACCGGCGCGGCAAAGCATCGTGGTAAAGGGCTTTAACCCCTCCCCATAGGGGATCTTTCATTCCACTTACTAAGCCCATGCGCTCGATTGAACCATGCATAAATAAGCAACATGCAGAATTTAGGTGACGAAAAATAAATAAATGAAAGCAACACAAAACAAGAGAAGGTGCCGTTTACTCAAGTGGTACGTGGAGTTGTATCCCAAGTACAGACCGCACTACCGTCCATTCGGATTCGGCTACGGAATTTACGTCTGGGTTTCCATCCTATATACCACAAGAGACGACACTCTTCCATTTCATTCAAGCCACAACATGCATCCATAAACGACTCTCATGCGAATAGAATTCAATGATAAAAAAAATGAATATAAACCAATGAAAAAGTGCCCTCAGGTCTAACCTTTTAAATCACCTCTCAGATGTACGGTACACCATCGTCGGAAGGGTGGATGCTCCGCAACTTTCCCGGTTCACTGGTTCACTGTTCTCGTTCGTTGTCTTACTGTTTTGAGTCGTCGTTCTCCGTCTTTTGCTACTGTTTCCTTGTGGTTTCGCTGCTGTTTCCTCTTTATCTTTTGCTTACTGTTTTTGGGTGTGTTCTTCCTGTAATTTTTATGTGTGTTGTGTATGAGCTAGGGACTAGGGTTGAGAAGGTTGGTGAAGGGTTCTTTTTATAGGCAAAGGGTTGGGCTTGACAAGGAAAGGGATTTGGCTAATTAAAGAGGGATTTGATTTGGTTTGGTTAAGGGAAGTCAAAGATTGAGGGGGGGGACAAATCTTGGCTAGATAGGGAAGGTTGAATATTTGATTGGCTTGGTTTAGGAATACAATATTTTAAGTTAGGAATAATATTTGGTTGATTGATTTTAACTTGGTATGATTATATTTTTGATTTAGTATGTGATTTGTTTAATTTAGGCATGATTTTAGTTTAAGTTGGTAATTGTTTATTTTATGTTTGGTATATGTTTTATTTAATTATTTAATTAATTTAATTATTATCTTATTTAGTTAATGTTTTAATTAATATTTATTTATTTAAATTGGGATGTGTTTTATTGGCTTTGGGGGGCTAATTGGGCTGGATGTGAGGCTAGCAGCAAAACCAGAATTACCGACACCGTTCAAACGCTTCCTCGAACGCGGCACGAACGCCCGCAATCCGTTTGACGTTCGAACTTAAACACGAACGCAGCACTAACGAAAACATTAACCTTGTTTATTCTGAATTTCCCCTTCCGATGTCTGTTTCCCGTGACCTCCGTGACTTAAAAGGTAGTGTCTCCAAAATGAGACTCATCATAGGGACTTATGTGTAAAAATGCAGTGCCTACAAACGTCAAACTATCTCTCCCTCAAGTTGAGTACCAGTACCACGACCACGTCCAGATATTTTCCTACGGATACAAAACTACCCTTTTAATACCCTCATCTAATGCAATGTGTCTACAGAACCTAAACCCTAAGCTCTGATACCAAATCTGTCACGACCCCTTCCCTAGAGCGAGCCCAATCCTAGAAAGCGGTTTCGCTGACTTCTTTAGCTCGAGCATTCTATATGTCAAACTAACCACTTAAATACACACAGTTATTACATCATAAATTACAAATCCATGAATTGTACATAATTTTTAAGGTTTACAGCACAAGTCTTAAAAATATGCAAATGATGAATCAAATGTCTGGACCAACCCGAAAGTACAGCTGTGGCACGTGGATCAAATTTGGTACTGCTAATGCTGTGCTGGCGGACTACCTGGAATGTTTGGGAAAAGGTTAGTGATCTTAAAAAGCTCAACAAGTAAAACACTTATACTCTCAACATGACATCACCAACAAAATAGGGATATATATATATATATATATGAAAATAACATATATTTTAATAACAACTCAAACATACATCCCACAACAATACAATCATCCATAAAACATAGTTGCTAATTCGGGTCCAGTATAACAGTGGATTGAAACTAGGGATGGCAGTGGGTAGGGTATGGTGCGGGTTTGTCATTACCAAACCCGCACCCGCATATGTAAATAAATTACCAAACCCGCACCATACCCGTTGCGGGTTTTAATTTTCATTACCAAACC
>SKCR01025111.1:0-18256 GCA_019454045.1 Zanthoxylum bungeanum
CCGTCCAAGCAATAGAATTTCGACACGTGGCACGGCGCATTTTAGCATCTCTGTTGTGATGGTGACACGTGTCACGGCGCACGTTAGCAAAGTCAACTTTTCTCAGATTCTGATTTTGTGGACCGGCGCATGTTAGCAGATTCGGCGCAAGCTGGGCGTCGCGGCGCGCAGTGTTCCAGCGTCGCGACGCGCAAGAGACGAAAATATCCCTGTTGACGCATTTTTGTCCGGTTTTGCCTCAAATTGCCTCCAGTGCTTTCCAAACTTTATTTATCTACAAAATAACACAAAACACATCAAAACATTCACAAAACTCAAGAAACTATACAAAATATTAGATTAAATGAGTGGGAAATAGTGATATAAATACCACTCATCAACTTTGTTTGTGGTTTATCTATAGGTGCGGTTCATTCTATACTTGTATGACGACCTTGATCCAGGATCGTTCATGTAGTTGTTGGGTTCTCTAAGAACATGCCAAGGATCTTTTTAAGCATAAATAAGTGTGAATACTCAAAGTAAGATTGCGAAAAAGATACTCACTTTGATCGGCTATATGGATGTGTAGATAACAAAAATTTTGCTCCTTTGTGTAGTGCTTCAAGCTCCTCTTTGATTGTATGGTTGAGCTCCAAGCTTTGAATCAAGAATTCCAAACTCTAGGGATTGTTTCTCTATCACCTTTGTAGACTCCTTTAAATGCTAGCTTAGGAAAAATTTTCTATAAAATTTCCTTATCACCAAGAGCAACTCTCGGCAATGTGCAAAGAGAAAAAGGGAGATGCATTCACGGTGGAAGAGAAGAAAAGAGAGTGATGAGTGATATATTTTGATTTTCCAAAATCAAAGTAAGTAATACCAAATCTCAAAGTTTGGTAAAGGTCACTCACCTTTCAAATAAAATAATGGAAGTGTGTTTTACAAGTTAAAAATCATCTAACAACTTCCATCAACTAAAAGTGATGAGATTGACTAGTGATGTGACTTGATGTGGGCCCCATTTTAATTCAAAATCTGAGTGAACCCGCTTAACACATTCCGCGCTCGGGTTCGTTAATTCCGAATTAACGAATTTTCCGTTGCGATGTTAATTAAATATTAAAGTCGCTTACAAATTAATTCTAAATTAATTCGTTCGCCCGAATTAAAATCCAATTTTAATTCTGCGTTGAAATCTAATTTCAATTATTATATCGAATATATTATTTTAATCGATTAATTCCAAATTAATCGTTCTCTTTCTTTTAATCGAATTGTATCCCAGATAAATTCTTGCCGCAATTAATCCTAGATTAATTTTCTCTTTTCTAATTAACCCCAGATTAATTATGTTTGAGTCAAACGTCATCGGTGAATCTTCGGGAAGCGACCCATGAGATTCCTGGATATGTTGGCAGTAAATCTGGTCGTCGGACTATCTGAATACGTGCGTACCTGGTACCACTTTCTAACCGATTTACAAGACATGGTTGGCTTCTAGCAAAGCGTCGTGCCTACCCAATTCTCCAGAAATATTCTTTTAAGGAATATATAATCTTTGACAGGCGTAGTATACGTAGTATTGCGTATTGCGATCTAGTATCGGATGTCACATGTAAGGCCTGTGGCTGGAATAGTGTCTGCCCCGTATGAAGCATATATCAGATCACAAGCAACTAGTCTCTTTAATCGGATAATCATGACCTTGTCATATTATCCCGATATTTGCAACATAATAGAGTACTAGTTCTGTATCCCTGCGTGTTCATCATCTCCATATGACTGAAGTGATACTCTCATCTTGACATCACACCCAATACATTACGATTCTCAATAAACCCAGAAGAGGCATACACAGAACCTGTTAAAGCCCCGACGATCAAAACCAAAGCGTATTAATTGTCGCAAGTATTAGCGATACAAGTCTCAGTTTAAGACCAAATACACCTACCCTAATTCGGATTCCCATAGACACATAGTCTGTAGGGGTTTTTAGGGGGTGAGTCCGGTAACGCAGCGGAAGCGGTGAAAATCCGATTTTCAGATTTCAAAACTTTTTCTCGGATTAATTAAATAAACATATTTATTTAATATTCCAATAATCAAATTATGAAAATAAATTCAATAAAACAATTTTAAGTGAATTTACCGAAATGCCCTTGCTTTGGTTTTTGTCCGTTTTAGTCCGAAATTGATCCAATCAATTTTGAAAGATTCTAAATCATTTCTAAGATGAACTTATGATGTTCATAACATCAAAACACCAAAAGCACCAAAATCCCCAAATTATTTTGTCAAAGCCGAGGCCCGAGAGCACCCTCCAAGGAGCACATTTGTGCACTTTGTCATTTCATGTCTCAAAACACATCTAAATGTAATCCAATGAACATGAAACTTTATATGCATCATATACACACACAAATACACAACATATATGAAAATCCCCAAATTTGGAATTGGTCATGAACCCTAATTTTTCAATTTCCTCAAATTGGACAAATTAGACCAAATAGTTTAAATCAATTACTTTAATCATCATTCTTCCATCCAATCCAAGTCTCAACACAATGAAAAAACTCAAGATCAAATCTAGGTCATTTAAGAGTGGGTCAATAACTCTAGATTAGCAACATGATTTCCAAAACCTTAAAAGAAAGTTTATTACTACAATAGTTATACACTTCCTTCACTATACATGCTCAACACTTCTATCAAACTTCCATCAACAAAAACACAAAGAAATAAAGAAAGAAATAATCTAAGAACATCACATGTTGAAGCCTAGAACCTAAGGAACAATTTCTCTCTAATAGCAAGTTTGAAAAACTTACTAAATTCCAAGCTATCTTTGATATGTCTTTCTTTTCTCAAGCTTTCCTTGGTTTTCTTCAATGGAGTTTATTTGGTAAAGTGTATTAGGTTAAGTGTAAAGTGAAATAAAAATCAATATATACTTGCACCAAATGTGCCTTGGCCGAATTTCACAAATCCAAACACAAGTTATGTAATTTCATTTTTCATTTCAAATTAATTTGGTCAACTTGCATAAATATCTAAATAACAACTTTATTAGATATTTATTTAAGTCAACAAAAGCAACTAACATCATTTACTTTAAATATCCTAATATAAGATATTTATATTTTAATTAATTTAATCATTTAACAATTAAATAATTAATTAATTAATCAAATACAAATATATTAAATATATGTATAATATTTACATTAAATATTAAAAACGTATATTCATTTAGGATATAAGTCAAATAACTCATTTTGACTATTAATTAATGTGTATTTAAATTAATCAAGTATTAAATGTAAATACACAAAAATTAAGCAAATGACTATCTAGTCTCTTTAGCACGTATATTGCGTTTAACCTTTAAACGACTTTATAAATAATCAATATTATTTATTAATGTTGCTCTAGTGCTCTACGAGTATGTTTCATTATTGAGACTCTCTAGATTCAGGTATATCCGTCACGAAATCTAATTTCGTGTCCATAATCTATCCACCCGTAGATTATGATGATCACGGATAATCTCGCTGAACCATACAGGTCGAGGTCATGGCAAATGTATAATTCCTCCGTCACAGGTATCCGGATAAATCCCAGAGATATAGATGTAAACGTCAAATCTCTATCAGGATTATCCAGTCGACTATTCCATTAGCAATCTCAAAAAGAATGTTTAGAACTAGCTTCTAAACTTTACCACGGGCCCATGGTTTTTATCTGATTGCTAATCATATGGACTACCTATGCTCTGATACACAGAACTGACGGATCCTATCTTGATACACATAGGACACCCTGAGGATCTGTCTACACCCAACGAACAGGCGGAGGTCTGATCTAAATAGATCGGTGACGTGACTGCCGTCTAAGTGTAGAAGATGTCTCATGTGCCCACAATGGCATCTCAAGTCTAAGAATCACAAGTGCTACTCAACCCAAGAAGATTCTTATTGACGCTGGTGTACCATCCATTAAGAATCTTCGGTGAGTCGTTCAGTGTTTATCCGCTATAAACACCTACACGTCTATACTAGTCTCCAAGACTAATGGTTCATTGAGAAACCATTGGAATCATATATTCCAGTATACGACATGTACCGGTCTCAACGGGTTTACTATACTGACCAAGTAGTGTAAACCTTGACCAGGAACTGTCTGAGAATGACAACGTCATGATACTACTCAATGTCCGTTGCGACGCTTTTGCAACTGTATCATGACTAATCATTCTAGGGTCATTACGTCTTTACCATATAGAAAGATAGATTATATTATAGAAACTGCATATATTATTCATAATAATAATGTTTTACAGAAGTATTTAACAGAAATACAACCGGGAATTGGCGCTCTGAGCACCAACCCCAACATAGTCATACTACCAATGAGATTCCGAGAGATCTATCCAGAGCGAAGCTGTTCCCGTACCATCGGTAAACACAACCTCCAATCACATTTGCATAAGTATCCAATACTTAAATATATGAGAAATATGCCGTTATGCTTCCACAACGCGCACAAGTGCAATACTAGTCCATTTCGCATTATCGATGTCTAGTCTCGATAATACTACGACTAGGGATATTTAACGATTAAACCTTCGTGGATTGATATTGTCTCATATCTTATAATACGGAACTAATCATAAGGACTTTTATCATTTATATATTCAAGTAATCTAATTACAAAATGATAAAATAGCAATTGCCTTTGTCACATAGTTAATTTTTACAAAAACCACAATATCTTTTACAAATAGGGACGCTATAGGTCATAATTGTCTAACAATCTCCCACTTGGCCTATAGCCAGTCACTCAAGTATCTAACACCTAATCTATGTACATGTCGCTCAAACTTTTGCTGAGGAATAGCTTTCGTCAACGGATCTGCAATGTTGTCATCTGATGCGACCTTCTCGATCTTCACATCGCCACGATGTATGATCTCACGAATCAGATGGAAACGTCGAAGAACATGCTTGGATCGTTGATGTGACCGCAGTTCCTTAGCCTGCGCTATAGCCTCGTTATTGTCACAATACAAATGAACGGGCTCAGCTGCTAACGGAACTACTCCCGATCCAATTAGGAATTTACGAATCCAAACTGCCTCTTTTGCTGCCTCAGCTGCAGCGATGTATTCCGCTTCTGTTGTTGAATCAGCAACAGTCTCTTGCTTGGAAGATTTCCAGCTAACTGCTCCGTTGTTCAAACAAAATATGTACCCGAATTGCGATTTACAGTCGTCTTTATCGGTTTGGAAACTTGCATCGGTAAACCCAATTACCTCAAGTTCTCCATCTCCATAGATTAAGAACACATCCATAGTTCGTCTAAGATACTTAAGGATGTTCTTAACCGTAACCCAATGATCATCACCTGGATCGGCCTGATAGCGACTACACATGCTCAAAGCATAGGAGACATCAGGTCGCGTACATATCATGGCATACATGATCGATCCGACTGCAGAAACGAACGGGATCTGACTCATGTTGTCTCTCTCTTCTTGAGTTTTAGGACACATGTCCTTAGATAAAGTGACGCCATGTGACACTGGCAACAGTCCCTTCTTAGACTATTCCATGTTGAATCTCTTCAACACTTTGTCAATATATGTGCTTGGGAGAGTCCAAGCAGCTTTCTAGATCTATCCTGGTAGATCTTTATTCCCAGAATAAAGGCTGCTTCTCCCAGATCTTTCATGGAGAATTTTAATGAAAGCTAAGCTTTCACCGATTGTAGCATGGGAATGTCATTACCAATAAGCAATACATCATCAATGTAAAGGACAATGAATGTTAGTGCGCTTCCACTAACCTTCTTATATACACAAGGATCATCCTCGTTTTGAATGAAATCATATTCTTTTATGATCTCATCAAAACGTTGGTTCCAAGAACGCGATGTTTGCTTCAATCCATAAATAGATCGATTTAACTTGCAAACCTTGTTCGCATGTTTTGGTACGACAAAACCGTCAGGCTGTTGCATATAAACATCCTCCAAAAGGTTTCCGTTAAGAAAAGCGGTTTTGACGTCCATCTGCCATATTTCGTAATCGAAATATGCAGAAATAGCAAGCATTATCCGAATGGATTTAATCATGGAAACAGGTGAAAAAGTTTCGTTGTAATCGACACCATATCGTTGACGATACCCTTTCGCTACAAGCCTAGCTTTGTACGTTTGTATGTTGCCATCCATGTCGGTCTTCTTCTTGAAGACCCATTTGCAACCAATAGGCTTTACGTCTTCTGGTGCATCAACCAGTGTCCAAACTTGGTTGGTGTACATGGAATCCATTTCAGATTTCATGGCATCTTGCCATAAACCGGAGTCGATACATTGTATCGCTTCCTCATACGTAGCCGGTTCGTCTTCCTCAATAAGATTAATATTCACATTAGGTGAGATCATAAACCCATACCTCTCAGGTTATTTTATGACTCTCTCCGACCTACGCGGTTCTTGTGTATTCGAAGATTGTGGTACAGTCTCATCCCTGATTAACTGTTCGTGTTCCGTTAAGAATTCTGTGATAGGAACAATATCACTATGATTTTCATCGAGTTCTATTTCCTCCCACTTACCACTGCATTTAGGAATTCCTTTTCAAGGAAAACCTCATGTAGAGCAACAAATATCTTGTTCTCTTGTGGGTGGTAGAAGTAATATCATTTGGTTTCCCTAAAAAACCTACAAATAGACACTTATCCGATTTGGGTTCTAGTTTGGTACCATCCAAATGTTTAACGTATGCCCAGCAACCCAAAATCTTCAGGAATAAGAAACCCGGTTTCTTTCCTGTCCATATTTCATATGGAGTCTGTTGAACAGACTTTGACGGAACCTTATTCAAAATAAGTATTGCACTATTCAATGAATCCCCAGAAGGAAATAGGTAGCTCTGTGCGACTCATCATCGACCTTACCATGTCCAACAAATTTCGGTTTCTCCATTCGGACACACCGTTTAATTGAGGTATTCCGGGAGGAGTCCAATGTGAAAGAATACCATACTCTTTCAGGTAATCGAGAAACTCATTGCAAAAGTATTCCCTTCACGGTCCGACCGTAATGTTTTAATACTTTTGCCGGTCTGTTTTCTTACTTCGTGTCGAAACTCTTTGAATTTCTCAAAAGTTTGCGACTTGTGTCTTATAAGATACACATAACCATAACGTGATGCATCATCCGTAAAGGTTACGAAGTATTCATATCCACCTCTAGCCTGTCTAGACATGGGCCCACATACGTCACTATGAACGAGAGCTAACAGTTCAGTGGCACGTGCACATTTACCGTTGTGACGTTAATTAAATATTAAAGTTGCTTACGAATTAATTCTAAATTAATTGGTCGCCCGCATTAAAATCCAATTTTAATTCCGTGTTGAAATAATTTCAATTAATATATCGAATATATTATTTTAATCGATTAATTCCAAATTAATTGTTTTCTCTCTTTTAATCGAATTTTATCCCAGATAAATTCTCGCCGTAATTAATCCTAGATTAATTTTCTCTCTTCTAATTAATCCCAGATTAATTATGTTCGAGTCAAACGTCATCAGTGAATCTTCGGGAAGCGACCCATGAGATTCATGGATATGTTGACAGTAAATCCGGTCGTCGGACTATCCGAATACGTGCGTATCCGGTACCACGTTCTACCGATTTACAAGACATGGTTGGCTTCTAGCAAAACGTCGTGCCTACCCAATTCTCCAGAAATATTCTTTTAAGGAATATATAATCTTTGTCAGATGTAGTGTACGTAGTATTGCGTATTGCGATCCAGTATCGGATGTCACATGCAAGGCCTGGGGCTGGAATAGTGTATGTCCCGTACGAAGCATATATCAGATCACAAGCAACTAGTCTCTTTAATCGGATAATCATGACCTTGTCATATTATCCCGATAGTTGCAACATAATAGAGTACTAGTTCTGTATCCTTGCGTGATCATCATCTCTATATGACTGAAGTGATACTTCCATCTTGACATCATACGCAATACACTACGATTCTCAATAAACCCAGAAGAGGCGTACACAGAACCTGTTAAAGCCCCGGACGACCAAAACCAAAGCGTATTGATTGTCGCAAGTATTAGCGATGCAAGTCTCAGGTTAAGACCAAATACACCTACCCTGATTCGGATTCTCATAGACACATAGTCATACTACCAATGGGATTCTGATGGGTCTATCCAGAGCGAAGCTGTTCCCGTACCATCGGTAAACACAACCTCCAATCACATTTGCATAAGTATCCAATACTTAAATATATGAGAACTATACCGTTATGCTTCACAACGCGCACAAATGCAATACTAGTCTATTCCGCATTATCGATGTCCAGTCTCGATAATACTACGACTATGGATATTTAATGATTAAACCTTCGTGGATTGATACTGTCTCATATCTTATCATCCAGAACTAATCATAATGACTTTTATCATTTATATATTCAAGTAATCTAATTACAAAATGATAAAATAGTAATTTCCTTTGTCACATAGTTAATTTGTACAAAAACCACAATGTCTTTTATAAATAGTGACCTATGGGTCATAATTGTCCAACAATAGTGACATGGGAATGAAGACACCTTGTTGATGAGATCATATAGGACTGGACTCAGATAAATACAAATTTCTTTTAATATCTGTTACCCGAAGAAATTCATTTAACTAATAGATGGTCATATATAGATTTGATCTTAATCCTGAGTGTATTAAGAACTTATGCATGACAGGCTATGTCCTTTGATTTACTATGGTGAGGTTGGTGTTGCATTCCTGACCAATAACTACGTATTTTCGGGATATAGTTTGGTGTGTAGCTGAGAATGTTTTACATAGATATGGAATTCACTCATTCTTACGAGAAGCAGAAGAGTTTCTCTTTTAAGAGTTGATTCGGTACTTGAACAATTTGAGCGCTCAATTTTTCTATTACGAATAAAAAGTTTTATATCCATAATTGTTATGAATTAATTGTTCATTATAGAATCAATGGTGCTTGAGAGACAAAATATTTAGAGGGGTTTAACGGACTTTTGACCCGGCTCTATTTATGAGATATTTGTGAAGGGCTATATCCATATGTAATGAGTATATCGATGGACACCGAAGTTGTTCGGTTTATTTTATCCATCTACGGTAACATGAGTTCAACTTCAAGTTTTTAGTGGAATAACGCGAAGTTAATAATTCGTAATATTTGATTAAAGAGTTTAATTAATATTTCGGAATTATTGGAGCTCGGAACCGTTAGGTCCATTTGGTCATCGTGCTAGCTCGATTTACTGTAGCAAACCTAATATAATTAGATTGTCTAATAATATGCTCACATTATATTTATATATTATTAATGAGATTAATAATATTTATTGTCACAAATGAAAACTATGTTAAATTAGTTTAACTTAATATTTTCTAGAATTGTTTGATTATGAGATAATCAAATCTTGATTATGAGATAATCAAGTTAGAATAATTATGAGATATTACTACACAACATAATTGAAGGTAATTTAATCATTATTAAGATAGTGATTTTTATTTACCATGGAGACAAAGTCATATGGCTTGTCATGCTCTTCATTTTATTATGTCTATTAGGTGGCATATATACACCTAATAGTTTTGTCATTAGCTAATCCATTTTATATGCTTTGGTATGGCCTCCACATTTATGTTTTTGCCATTAAAATAAAGCATTAGATGTTAATGACAAAGTCCTTGTCTTTAGCTTATCATTTCTTATACTTTGGTATGATATTCACATTTTTGTGTTGGCCATTGCAAGAAAGCATAAGATGTTTAATGACAAGGTTAGCTGGCTTGTGTAAGAGAATATAATCTCTATCATTTCTCTCACTTCTAAGGTTAACATTTTGCATTCATTCACACAAGTACAAATGAGAGAAAATAGAGAGAGTTCAAGCATTCACAAGTGTTGTGAGAGTGTTTGAAATTCCAAAAGCCAAACACCATTGTGACATCTTTATTCTCTAATTGTTTAAAGCTTAATATTTGTGAGTGAAGCCCACACTTCGGTTTTTGTGGGTTTCGAGTCATGGTTCAGAAGATCGAGTGGTTGATCCAAGCGTTGGACATCAAATGATTGATTTCGGCTACTACAACAAAGGGAGAAGGCAAAGAAAATTTTAAAGATCCATACCGGAACCGGTGCCCACACAAGCAACTTCTGCTGCACTAAGGAAAGTTGTTTCCTACAGCATGTCATTAGGTTACAGGTTATGTTTTAAGGCAATGTCAGAATGCATGTCATGCTACTCATATTAGTTTCAAGTCATTGTAGCTAGTTAGGTTCTAAAAGTCGGTTTTCAGTTCAAGTAACTCCTAGTAGAATCTTGTACGTTCAGGTCACGTTTTCTCAAGCATGCCATGATAACTCGGATTATGTTAACAAGATATGTAGTTCATGTCAGCTCCAGGTAAGTTTCAGGATAGTAGTCCAAGTTATCCTGTTCAGTTACATTTTAGCTCATGTACAAGTGTTCAGCCAAATTATAGTTTGTTGTCTCGTTATGTTCCTAGTTTTTAGTCATGTTCCTGATTCTCAACTCATGGTCCACGTCTTTGTATTTCAGCTTTCCAGCTCTCTCTGCTTGTATGTTCTTTTCTTTAGTTTACCACATTTTTTATTTCAATTTTCTTGACCACACTAGTATTCACTCACCAGGTCTTTCAAAAACCTGACCCACCCGTTCTCCAGTTGTTCTGCAGGTTACAGGTTCATGCATGCAGATGACAAGTTATGGAGGAGACAAGACCCAACGACTGTCATTATACGCCATAATCATTAGAGTCGGGCCTAGTTTTTTGTCAAATTATGCCATAAAGCCTTGTACGTGTTCATGTATTGTATAGTTACATACATTAGTTTGTGTATGTATAATGGTATATTATGAGCAACAAGTTATAATCAGGTTATATATATATATGAAAGTTAAGTTTGCACGTATGCATATAGATAAGTTAGTCAGTTAAGTCATGTATGTTGCAAGTCAGGGGAGTTCAGGTGATGGGTAGGTCGTCTGCTGCCGATCACATGCTCGGATTTCCCAGAGTGTGATATCAATATTCTAGTAGTGGTCATTAGTAGTCACACAATCTCGAGTTTAATTTTCTATGAGGATTAGATTAGCAATTTAAGTAAGGCATGACCATCACATTAATTCCCTTGAGATTTTTATCCACCAGTTAGATTAATCTACCAGACTGGGTTTCTGATGTTAAAACAAAAGAAATCACACGAGATACGTTGTTTATTTTGGACACCTAGTTCATTGTATGGACTGACTAACCGCAACTTTTTTTGCTATTCTCACCAAAAGGGTAAGCCTATGCCACTTGTCAATTTAAAAGGCTATAAAACAATGCTTAACTACTTAAATCATATATGTGTGTGTCACCATTTGATAAAGAGTATTAATTGAAAGTATAAAATAACTTATAAGTATTGAACGGAGAGTATAAGCTACTTTATAATATATATATATATATATAGTGAAGATCTAAATATGGATATTTTAACTTATTAAGTTAAGAGACACATTAAAAGAGAGAAAACTCACATTTGGATATGCTAAAAAAATAAATAATATTGTATTGAAATCCTTATTTAATATGGAAATATTACTCATATCAAACATATTCAACTAATATATATATCTGACCCTAACCTACCGGACCCCAATCCCATCGTGTGGGAATTACCTAAGTGTGGCAATAGGCTGGACCTGAGCTTTGGGAAACCCGGCCCAGGCCCGGTAAAGAAAGAAAAAGCTCGAACCCGTGAAAAATCTGTCTCAAAATGTTATCAGCCCGATCCGTCTCAGGCTTTTTCTTGGCCCTTTTTTTTTATAATCAAAACCAATAATAATCCAACTCTTATATATTAAAACATATTAATAAGAAGTCAAGAATAGAGTATCAATTCCTAAAAGGCATATGCATCAACCTAAAAATATAATTTTATGGATTAATAATTTTTTTTAGGGTCTGCGCTTTTTGTTATAGGCCGAACCCGAGCCGAACCTACCATTATAAAACCCAGCCTTGGTTTTTTTACTCCTGGAAGGGCCCGGACCGGGCCGCGGGCCATCCCCGATCTCAATCTTACAAGTACCAACACTATCGCGTGTGCTCTAGACCCGGCCACAGTTCCGGTTCGGAACCGAAACCGAATCGGAATCGAACCGGAACCGGACCCCGTATTAGCCGAACCATTGGAACCGTTCGATTCTAGTTCAAATAAATATTTTTTTAATTCAATAAAATTCAATAAATAATATAATATAATATAATAAATTTTTAATTTAATATAATAAAATTCAAATAAATAATTTTTTTATTATATTTATTTGGTAATAATATCCAATTACAAATTTCTTTAAAATTTAATTTGTATTTTTTAAAATTATTTAAAAAATAAAAAATAAAGAGAACCGGAACCGTACCGGTGGCCAGGTCTAGTGCAGTGTGTTCCTACCAAAAAAAACAAGCCTAATTGGGGAAATAAAAGTCTTACCTTAATTGATAAAAGGTCAATCATCGAACGTTCCAGATCAAATCATACTCAGCTACGTGTACGGTAAAACGTGAAGAAATATCATAAGTAGTACACCTCCGCAGCACTTAAACTTAACCATCAGTAGTAACTTTGTGTCTACAAAAATAAAACGAGATCACTAAACCCTAGACTCCATTGGGGAGCATTTGGCATTTGCTCTATTTGCATCAGCAGCAGCAGCAATGGTAGATTCTCGTTCTTCGTTTTCTAAACCCTAACACGCGACTCTTTCAATTTCTCTGTTGCATTAGTTAATTTTTCGTTTGTTGGTTTTAAAAGGGTATCGATTTGGTCGCCGGCGGCAAGAGCAAGAAGTCCAAGAGGACTGCTCCGAAATCGGACGATATCTATCTCAAGCTTCTCGTCAAGGTAGCTCTCGTGTTTCTCTATATGTTGTATCTTCAATATGTTATATAATTATGAGAGATTTAAGCTTTGATTGATCTGTTGTGAACAGCTGTATCGATTTCTTGTGAGGAGGACTGAGAGTAATTTCAATAAGGTGATATTGAAGAGGCTCTTTATGAGCAAAGTCAACAAGCCTCCTCTGTCTCTCTCTCGATTGATTAACTTCATGCGGGGCAAGGTCTGTGTCTCTGTTTATTTATTTATTTATTTTTCAGTCTTCATATCAAATGTGGAAGATAAGATTATAAGAGAATCCAGAAAGAAAATTGTTTAGTTTTACTGAGCTTGTTGTTTAGTATATGTAATGCAAGATTGGCAAGCACGCTTTGATACATTTGGTTATTTGTTTGGGTTTGTTAAATTGATAAACTTGATTATTGTGATTTGTATAGCTGTATATGGTCTGCTAGCTAGGTCAAATTAATTGTCTAGAGGTATTGTAAAAAAATAAAAGTTTATGATTCTCTCTATCATTTTGTTGGAGCTTTGATTGAAATTTGGACCAACTGTTTGGATTTGTTCTTGGTTTCCTTATGCAGGAGGACAAGATTGCTGTGGTTGCTGGGACAGTTACTGATGATATTCGGGTGTATGAAGTTCCTGCACTTAAGGTTACTGCACTGAGGTTCACGGAGACTGCAAGAGCAAGAATTGAGAAGGCCGGTGGAGAATGCTTGACATTTGACCAGCTGGCTCTTCGGGCTCCTCTTGGTCAGAACACGGTATGCATTTAACTTAGTTTCTCCACTGTTGCAGTTTAAATTAAATGATTTAGCATGCTTACTGCCAGGTTTTGAGCTTAGGAGTATTAGATTATTATTCAGATAATTTAATTGAAACGGCCAGATTAACTTTGGCTGTCTTTGATCTTAATAGTGAAGTTGCATCCTCTGTTTTTGGAGTTTGTATATTATGTGTGAAAATTTGGTATTAATGGAGGTTTAATTTGTTGAGCTTTGATTGTTTAGAAAATTAATCAAAAGGGACATTGGTCAATTTTTTTCTTTGCATGGGCTCACTGGTATTATCTCTGTAGTTGTTGCAAACTATTCTTTCTTTAAAGATTAGCTAGAACAGGTTTAAATCATAATATAAACTGTTATATAACATTTTCCAGGTTTGCATATTATGTGTGAATGTTTTTTTCTCTCAGTATGTGTTTCTGCTGGCAAGTCTTTAGAACTCAATTCAGGAAATGGTGATTAATGTTTTTTTTTTTAATTTCTCCTGATGCCATACTGTGAACGCCTTGTCATTATCTTTGTTACTTATTAGATAGGGAAGCTTAAGATCACTATAATATAAAAAAATTGTTCAAGCTGAGTAATCATCTCAGTAAGGTGAATTTTATGGCCCAATTCAGGTTCTCCTCAGAGGACCAAAGAATGCTCGTGAGGCTGTGAAGCACTTTGGACCAGCGCCTGGTGTACCACACAGTCACTCCAAACCCTATGTGCGATCCAAGGGAAGAAAATTTGAGAGGGCTAGAGGAAGAAGGAACAGCAGAGGCTTCAGGGTTTAAGTTGCATAACACTCGGAATGATATGGAGAAGCCAACCGAATTATGCAAATGCTCCGATCTTTTTCTTTTTTTGGATATTTTGGTACAATTATCTTAGCAAGTTGTGTGGATTTTTCAATATATATATATATATATACACATATTTTTGTTTTGAGACGGAGCTTGAATGTCCTCGAGGATTTGTTCTTAGAAGCGATAAGCAAAATGGTTTAAACTAGTTGTGTATCATCCCCTTTTGAAGTAGGGTTGGTAGAAGAAAATCCCTTTCAGGAATGGATTCTCAGTAAGGGATTTGGTGCAAGAAGATTGTTTCGAATTCCAAACTTTAACTTAAAATATCTTCCATTGGAATTCGGAATCCGAACAATTTGACAGGACGTCCGATTGCCATACTGGCTTTAAGTAACAAATGAAGATGAGAACTGATTTTAGTTTTGAAGTGGCTGGGGTAATTTATTTATTGTAGAAGTGAACCTCCAGGCTAGGGGTGGCAATTTGAGTCAGGATTCGTTTATTCGTTCGATTCAATTCGCTTTAAAGCGAAAACGGGTTTGAAAAAATAGATTCATTTAAACGAATCGAATACGAATTTAAGCTCATTGATTTATTTATTCGTTTTAGGATTCGTTTTATTATTTTTATTTACTAGTTCTAGTTATTTTTCAATTAAGACTCGGAGAAATTATAGCTAATTACCATAGAAAAAATAATATTTTCGATATTTGTGAGGTATTTTTAGTAAATATATTAATTATATATTTCATATGTATATATTTATGAAGAATTAATATAAATCAAGTGTGGTAAATTATTTTATTAAATAATATTATGACTAAACGAATATTCGTATTCGATTCGTTTAATATACGAATCGAATATGAATCCATCACATTTTGATTTGATTCGTTTAGGATTCGATACAAATTCGATTCGTTGATTCGTTTTGCCAAGCTCCAGCTACCAAGGAAAAATAATAATATAAAAAGAAGCATCTTAGAAATAAAAAATTCTTAACAGCAGCCAGCCACTATATTGAAAACTGACGAGAATACCAAGAAAGTTGCAGTGTCGAGAGCTTCATACAGTCATAAATCTTTTAAAACTTGGAAAAATTTACATATGCATACAAAACAAACAAAGCACCCTTTATTTTAACACTAGTTACCACAGAGGTACGTGAGTCATAACTTATAAGCAGTTCTTTGAGCACCGGCATGGAGGCAGCTTAATGTCGGTCCTCAATTGCCAAAGGAACAGACTTCGCCTGAAAGAAGAATGCAGTACAAGCTAAAGTAGGCTGTAGCGAAGATGTCGCAAAATAATAAATGTAAACTCTTGTGGCACACCACTCTTTAATCTCTTGGGTTCTGTTAATTTCATTACTATTATACAGGGTCATAAGTACTAACCAGATCACGGAACTTAAGAATGTAGAACATCTCAAGATATCTCCGGTTCTCACGCCTCTCGAGTTTTGAAACATACTTCCAGAAACTATAAACCCCAGCCAATGTCATTAGCCTTTCAGAATAAATTTTCCAGGTGTACCTACAAAAAAAAAATGACTTCTGTATGAGGATACAAGTCACATCGATAACACATGGTAAAGGAAAAACAATTCCAATCGATAGATACTTACCTTTCGTAAATCCTTTTAAGACCTCCATCAGAGAGGCTTTTCCAATAGCTTGGATCTTCCTTGCACTTTCCAAAGAAATCTGCCATGAGCTCAGTAGCCTGACCAGGGTGATATGGATCAATATGGAATCCCGACACACCATTCTCAATAATCTCTGCAGGGCCACCATGACAAGTGGCAAATGTTGGAAGTCCACAAGTCATAGCCTCCACAACTGTAAGTCCAAAAGCTTCATAAAACGCAGGCTGCCACAGGGAGAAAAAGGTGGAGGGGTTAAGTTATCAGAATAGCTTAGGACTCTTTGTAGGAAGAGTAAAAAGTTCAGTGTGATCATGTGGGCAAATACCTGCACAAAAGCACCTTTGGTATCGGCTATATAGCGATAGAGCTCGCCATTACGTGCTCTATTTGTTTGAGCTGATATCCAACGAAATTGACCATCCAACTTGTACGTCTTCATAAGCTCATGCATCTTCTCAATTTCTGCTATTTCTTCTCTGTCTTTGGATTTCTTTACATCAATGTAACCAGCTACCACTACAAGGTTAACCAGTTCCCTAAGTCGGGTATTCTTACCATAGCACTCGACCAACCCTGACATGTTTTTCACGTGGTCAAGCCTTGCCATGGAAAAAATTATAGGCTTTGACCGATCAGTTAATGACCCGCTGCAGGAATACAGATGAAAAACCAGATTAAAATCTTATTTGTAAAAAGATCCTAGCTGCTTTGAAGAGTCTTACTTCAAAACGAAACTTTGTAATGAAATTCCATTTCTAGCACCGACTTCAAAGGGAATCCATCTAATTTTTTTTCCGAGCATTTGATCCTCAAAAGTGTAACCTTATAATATTCTATAAGATATGCTTGAAGAACAATAGAAACTTGAAGTTACATGAGCAGAAGATTTCTTACCAGTGAGAGGTATAATTATTTCATTGATTTCTAGTCTAATAAATTTATTAAAGTGGAGAAAAATTATAGTCACGAAGAAACTCACACATGCTCGTCATTCTGCTCAGGATCAAATAGCAGCTGTTCTATAGAACCATGTAGGGCTGTGAGTCTTTTCTGCTTTTCAAAGTATGGGAAATAAATGTCCATGTCTGCCCCCGGAGAGACAATATTAAACTTTGGATCAAAAACATCAATGCCATGAACAACTCGATATAAGCCTGGAAGAGTGAATGCACTGTGACTCTCATACTGACCAACAGTATTTTTCCTGAAAGGAAGAGCATCCAAGTTGAGCAATTGATGTAATAGGATTCTCTTGGAAGTAATTTATGCAATTCCAAAGTACAAGAGGTTCTCTAGGTGTTAAATTGAGATGGACTTCTTCATGTTATGATTGTGAATACAAGCTGATTATTAACTGGCATAAAGAAACTAAACTAACCGCATCCGTCATTGAGCAGCAAAAGCTGTTTAAAACTTGATAATCATTTTTAGGTAATAACGAGTAGTGAGTACAGAAGTGAGCAAAACATGTCAGGAGAAAGCACATTCAGTTTGATGCACACAAGAACAATGATAAGCCATGCAACTGACCCAATCCTACATTCAGTTTGATGCACGCAAGAATAATGATAAGCCATGTGTTAGGACCCAAGGGCAAAATAGGAAATAAGAAAGGGTAGATTGATCATTTTATTTATTTAGGGTTTAGAAATAAATTAGGATGTCTTGTTTCATTTGGGGGATGCTATTATTGTTGTTGAATTTGGGAATGGGAGGGGAAAACCCTAGGGAGGTTGCCAACACCTCAAGTTGAGCAAGGACTGGTGAATTTATTCACATTCAACTATATCTTTGTAATTTCATTTGTTCATTTTATGAATTAAAGTACAATTTCCCTTCTGTTTTTGTGTGTTTTGTTGTGTGATTATTTTGTTAATTTGGGGGTTCTATCAATTGGTATCAGAGCAGTAGTTCCTTGGATCCGTGAGGATTGTTGTTTGTTGAGAGCAGAAGAAGAAAATCAAAGCCGAAATAAGCCCAAAAAAAATCAGAAAACCCTAACCCTAACTGCCGCCACCCACCACCACCACCCCAGCCGCCATC
>SKCR01025112.1:0-18410 GCA_019454045.1 Zanthoxylum bungeanum
AACTACCTCCACCCACATCTGTCAAAGAGATTCGGAGTTTTCTCGAACATGCTGGCTTTTACAAGAGATTTATCAAAGACTTCTCCAAAATTGCAAAACCTCTTTGCAATCTTCTGGAGAAAGATGTGCCTTTCAACTTCACCAAAGAATGTCAGGAATCCTTTGAGATCCTAAAACAGAAGCTGGTCTATGCCTCTATCATAGTAGCACCGGACTGGACCCTTCCATTTGAGGTGATGTGTGATGCTAGTGATTTTGCTGTAGGAGCAGTTTTGGGACAACGCAAAGCAAAGATCTTCCATGCCATTTACCATTCCAGCAGAACTATGAATGAAGCTCAACTCAACTACACAACCACTGAAAAGGAGCTACTTGTAGTTGTGTTCGCTTTTGACAAATTTCGCTATTATCTATTGGGTCCCAAAGTGGTGGTCTACACAGATCATTCAGCAATCAAATACCTGATCGCGAAGAAAGATGCCAAACCCAGATTGATCCGTTGGATACTTCTTCTGCAAGAATTTGACGTGGAGATCAGAGACAGGAAAGGAACAGAAAACCATGTGGCATATCATTTATCAAGGCTCGAGAATAGAGAAATAGCTGGAAAAGAATTGACAACCAAAGAAACTTTTCTAGATGAATAGCTATTTGCCATGAAACAGCAGGAAGTCCCTTGGTATGTTGACTATGTCAACTACATAGTTTCTGGAAAACGGCCGTTGGAATGGACAACTCAGCAAAGGAAGAAATTCTTCAAAGAAGTCAAGCACTATGTCTAGGATGAGCCGTACTTGTTCAAACGTTGTGCTGATCAATTATTGAGACGATGTGTTCCATAAGAAGAGGTCAACAGTGTTTTGCAACATTGTTATTCATCACCATATGGCAGACACTTCAGCGGGAATAAAACTGCAGCAAAAGTCCTACAATCAGGTTTGTTATGGCCAACTCTTTTTAAAGATGCTTATCTATTTGCTCTTCAATGTTACAAGTTCCAGAGAGCGGGGAATATTTCGAGGAGAAATGAATGACCGTTGCAAAATATTCTGGAAGTAGAGATATTTGATGTATATGGTATTGATTTTATGGGACCCTTTGTTCCATCATTTGGAAACCTGTACATACTGGTTGCTGTAAACTACGTCTCAAAATGGGTTGAAGTAATTGCACTTCCATCCAATGATTCAAAAGTGGTGATCAAGTTCCTGAAAAAGAATATTTTCACTCACTTAGGGACACCTCGGGCAATTATCAGCGATGGTGGCTCACATTTCTGCAAGAGATACTTCGATCCACTCCTATCCAAATACGAAGTTACTCATAAGGTTGCCACAGCCTATCATCCACAGTCAAACGGGCAAGTTGAAGTTTCAAACAGGGAGATCAAAAGAATCTTGGAGAGAACCGTTGGATCAACAAGGAATGACTGGTCTGAAAAATTAGATGACGTATTATGGGCCTACCGGACAGCTTACAAGACACCCATTGGTATGTCCCCATATCAAATGGTGTTCGGGAAAGCATGCCATCTGCCAGTTGAGCTTGAACACAAGACGTATTGGGCACTGAAGAAGTTGAATCTTGATCAATAAGCTGCAGGAGAGAAAAGACTTCACCAACTCAATGAGTTGGATGAATTTTGCCTACATGCTTATGAGAATGCCAAACTGTACAAAGAAAAGACCAAGAGATGGCATGATAAAATAATAGTGCGCAAATAATTGGAACCAGGGCAGCAAGTGTTGTTGTACGATTCAAGGTTGAAACTTTTTCCTAGAAAGCTGAAATCAAAATGGTCAGGTCCATTTGTGATTACTCAGGTGTTACCATACGGTATTGTTGAGATATACAACCCCAAGTCCAACAACACATTCAAAGTTAACAGCCAGCGTGTCAAGCACTATTGGGGAGAATCAATTGAGCGACAAAAAGAAAGTGTCACACTTTCAGATCCAGCCTAACGTTCAGGAAATCATGTCTAGCTGACGACATTAAACTTAGCGCTAGCTGAGAGGCAACCCAAGCAATTTGTGTATATATTGTGATGTGATGAGTTTTAATTTTTGTGTGTTTAGTTTTTGCAGGTTAAGACGCATTTAAGGATGGAAGAAATTTCCTTCTCTCCCTCAAAATTCTCTGATAAAGGTCTACAAAGCTCTCATGGAACGGATGAGACTTCTGACGATCCATGGTATTCCTAATGACATTTGTTGGGTAATCGAAGCACGGATCCGATTAGCAGGTGAGTATTCTAATTCTTGTAATTCTTATTTCCTGGTTTTGGAAGAAGCACCTATGCAAAGAAACGTAGAGCTAAGCAAATGGGTGTTTGTTACAAATGTGAACGCTCGAATTGCAATACTCGTTGTCATTCTTTAGGAATGGTATTTGATAATCGCGAAGATAAAATTAAATTAATTAGGGATGGCTTGAGTTAGGAGTCTTTAGATGATATATCTTCGACTCTTGAGATGCATCGCAATGGATATGTTCATATAGCCATTCGCAAAATACATAAACAATTCCGAAAAGAAAGACAACAGTTAAGTCTCGGGAATCTGACACTAAAAGACCCTATTTGCCAATTTATAAGAAAATTGGATGGGAAGCTTGTCCCTGACGCATAGACGTCAATCAAGCTGTAAATTATTTTAAATATTATATCTCTTTGTCTTTTCCTAATAATTGTGATTTGTTTTGTTATTTTCTCCGACAGGATCCAGGCTATTTTTTGACCTTTCATGATTTACTATTTTGCTACTAATCGTCATTTGGAAGAAACTTGTGCTATGTTACTCACCCTTTTCAGGTTCTATAAATTCAAGTCATCATTGCACCTTTGAAGGCATCCATATAAAAATGGAAGCTACTTCAAGAAGACGGGTTGAAAACATATGTGTGTTTTGGTACCGGTGTTGGTGTTAAACCAGAATACGTAACAGCGGCACAGGAATTGGGTCGAGTCATTGCTGCAAGGAATATGCACTTAGTATATGGCGGTGGCAATCTTGGACTAATGGGGATCCTTTCAAAGGCTGTACAGGATGGAGGCAGCCAAGTTCTGGGAATCATCACAAAACCCTTGGCAGAGGCGAATCTTATTGGATCATCAAACGGCGAAGAACTAATTGTGCCAGGTATGTCCGAACGACTGGTAGAGATGATTAACCGTGCTTATGCTTTTATTGTTTACCAGTAGGCTTGGGTGTGATGGAGGAAATTTTTACAGTACTATCTTGGGCAAACTTGAACATACACTAGAAACCGCTTGAACTGTACAATGTTGATGTATATTATGATTTTCTTTGCGTGTTTCTTGATGATGCCCGGAGAAATGAGTTCGTTTCAAAACCTGTAAAAGAACTTCTCTTTACAGCCAGAACTGCCCCGGATTTAATTGATCAAATCTTAGCATTTGAACCACAAATTGACCCCATTCTTTCCAAGATAAACTGGTCTGATGATGATCGTGGTAAGAGGCGTCGGATAAATCTGGATCTTAACCTGTAATTTTTCACTTAGATGTAGAATTTCAGCTAACCAGATACAGTTTTCTAAACTCTTCTTCTACTGTTAAGACATTGGGGACAATGTCTCATTTAGGTTGGGGGAAGGGAATAGTTAATTTGTATCTTATTTTTATTGTTTTATTTTTAGTCTAAATTTTTTCGAAATACAAAAAAAAATGAAAACTTTTCAAAAATCACAAAAATATTTTATGTTTTTTATATTTTTAATTTGATTAATCGGGTGAAATTGTTGTAAGAGATAGCTGTGTAAGGAAATTCCACTCCTGAGACGTATCTCAACCTATTTCGGAACAAGTTAATTTTTGTTTATTTCCTTTTGAATAATTTAATTGTGAATTCTCTATAATACTGACTAAAATGAATCTTCATATGTTCAGTTGACAGATTTATCAACATACATAGTAACATACAGACATAGGCTATAATTGAAAAGTTTGTAATATTAAATGCTCTAGTTTAATTGGAGGAAACATCTAAAAAACGATGGGATAAAAAAATGTATAAAAAATAAAAAAAATCTGAGATCTGAGTTATTAAGTCTCTAAGGGTGTCTTAACACCTAGTGCCCTAAAACCAACTGATTTGGGAGTCACTGACCCAAAGCTCGTTACATGGATCGAAGATTTTGCCAAAAAATATATATATCAGAAGTCTGAGTAATTAAGTCCATAGGGTTATCTTAACACCTAGTGCCCTAAAGCCAACTGGTTTGGGAGTCACTGACCCAAAACTCACTACATAGATGGATGATATTGTATATAAATAAAAAAAATCAAAAATCAAAGAAAAAAATCAGAAAAGTCAGAAAAATTATTCCATTACTTAAAAAAAAGGTGTGAAATCTGATATAACTTTAGGACAAAAATATTACTTTCTTCTCAACTGTACTTGTGACTATTGTGGGGAAAAATGAGTTGATTAATATTTTGTTGACTGTGTATATGGAGAATGGTAAAAATAATCAGAGAATTTACTTATTCGGTAATTTAGAATGAAACAAAACAATTATTGACTTGGATTAGATGTTTCATCTGTTTAGTTACTAACTTCTTTATTCTCTTTTCTCTTGTCTTTTTACTTTTGTGTGCATTAGTTTTATTATCTTTTTACTTTTGTAAAACGCTCGTGGGTATCATTGCTGTAAGCCCTCACGAGACTACAACTCGTCCACTAGGGACACCTAGAGGTTTAAAGGCTTGTTGCATACGCTAAATGCAACTGTGATCCATACGAAAGTGGCTTAGTTTAATTTTAATTTTATTTTGTTGTTTTTCTCAAGGACTAGCAAAATGTTAGGTTTTGGGGTGTGATGAGCGGAAAATATATCAATATTTACCGCCCATTTTACTTAATATTTTATTTAGTTTCTCGGGTTTGATGAACGTTTTGATATGTTTTAGTTTATTTTGCAGATAAAATAATATTGGGACTCAATGAAATCATTTAGGATAAAATGTAGGTCAAATAAGGGCAAATATTGGACTTGACATATTAATTTTGGAGATTGGAAACTTGAAAGGGCGTTTTAACGAAGTGCAGTTTTGGAAATTCCAATTTTGCGCATCTGTCGTATGTTGGGCATAACGTTTTACTCCAATATGGGATTGAGCTGATTCAAGTTCCAGATTAAAGAAGCCTCAAAGATCTATAACTTTGAAAGACAAAATAATTTCGAATTCTCAAATTTCATGACCGAAATTGATAAAACATCCGTAAATGTGTTATGTGTAATTATTAAAGTCATTTTCAAAGCAAAAAAATAAATTAATAAATAAAAAATAAAAATAGTCAAAGTCCCACAAAACATGATAGCAATTAGTGGAGAAATTAGTGGAGCAATTGATAATGGATTTGGTGGAGCAATTAGTGGAGCAATTAATAATGGATTTAGTGGATGATTTGATGGAGGCAAAATTTTGCATATAAATACCAAGCCATTTCATTTGTAAATTCATACTTTCTTCTAAGTAATTCCTTAAGAATACTCAGAAGATTGTGTCTTGCTTGTTTATTTACAGCTTTTAGTAATTAATTTCCGCTTTCGCCATTTCTTTTCTTTACTTTTCAGTTTTTACTTTCCGCAATTTACTTTTACGCACAATACTTTTCTTTCTTTAATTTTCAATTTTTACTTTTCAGTAATGAGGAGGTAACTCCCCTTTGCTGGGGTAAAATGTAAAAATTTTATTACTAATATTTAGATTAATCTCCCTTAATTATAATATATAAACTAGTAAAAACCTGACTTAACAAGGATACCGCCATATTGGTCGGTTGGTAATTATTTAAATTGGTTTTAACCTGACTAAACTAGATACCGCCTGATTGGTCGGTAGGTAATTAATTATTAATTTGACTTAATCTGGATACCGTCTATATGGATGGTTGGTAATTATCATGCAAAGTTAATATATTATATTAAGGGAGATATCTAAAATAGAAGTAATAAAAGTGGATCCTTTTACCTCAGCATTTTATTTATTGTACTTTTACTTTATTTACTTTTCAGCAATTTATTCAGCATTTACTTTTCAGCAATTTACTTTCAGCTTTTACTTTTCAGTAATTTACTTTTAGCATTTACTTTTCAGCATTTAATTTTCAGTATTTAATTTCAGCTTTTACTTTCCGTCATTTACTTTTCAGCAATTTACTTTTCAATATTTTACTTTATGTCTTTTATTTTATTTAAGTTTTTACTACCCGTAAATATGTGTCGTAACTAAGCCAGTTATCTGGGTTGTGATGAAGTCCAATATCATCGGTTTATAAGGGGTTAAATTACAGTTTGGGTAATATAAAGGTTTATTTATTGAGCCTTAGTCTTAATGCATCTTGTTAACTGGCCATTAATAAGATTGATTCGGTAAACTTAAAATGAACTTGAAAAGGGATTTTAGGTTTAAGGCCTTAGATTTAATAGCCCACGATCTTCCTTGAGGATAAATAACCCTTTAATAGATTTCCTTACATGATAGGAATATACCTGTCGGGTGGGGTAGCCATAATTGGAACTTAATCTTAATAAATTCAGATAACTTGGTTAACATCGGAATATGATTAATTGGGTTATACTGGGTATTTGTATTTGACCATCGGAAGAGGCTTTTACATAATTTCATGTTCCAGGTTAATAAACCAATATATTACACAAACGTAAAATAACCACTTCATCTTTTAAAAAGATATTGGAAGGATTCACAACCCTGGATAGTTTTATAAATTTGAATTTTCTTCAATCTACTTTCAAGTAATTTTATTTACTTGTTTTAATTTTAAAGTCACCACCCAATCAAACAATCACTTCATTAGATACTTGTAAATATTTAACTTCATAAATTGATAACAAAAGGTTTTAAGTCCTCATGGGATCGATACTTTTTATACTACTTGAACGATACGTGCGCTTGCGTTATACGTGTGTGATTACGCTCCGTTCAAGTTTTTGTCCAAAACCAAACTTGACCCAACCAAGCCCATTAATCCAAATATAACCAAATTAGCCCAATTAGTATTTTAGGGACTAATTTAAATTAATACAATATTCCAAATATCACATTAAATCAATTTAAGTGTAATTAACATAACTAATTAATTAATCTAACATTTCCAAAATATTAATTAATCTAATTAATCATGCTTTATCATTCCAATTCATGTCCAACACAAATTGAAGCAAAATCAAGTCTCCAACAACATGCTCATTCACGACAATTGACAAGAAATTAACATGCAATTTGATTCCAATCCAATTAAATCAACATTTAACATATATTTCATGCCATTAACACATCCAAGTGTCCAATTTTAAAAAATCACCATGAGATAATTCTAGGGCTAAATTCGGTCAACTTAATGATTTGGGGAAAATTTGATCTAATAAAGTTTTCAACAATCCAATAATCCACAACTCTAAGTTATCATCATCTAACATCAACCAACAACTCAATTTTGGATTTTCATGCTCCAAACAAAAATACCCAATTAAAGTTTATAAACCCTAAATTTCAAAATCAGGTTAGCAAGGCTCTGATACCATTGTTAGTCTCTAAGACATGCCACAAGATCCTAAACATGATTTATTGTGTGAAATAAACAAGTAAAAGTTGCGAAATGACTTGCATTGTTTAAGAGAAATTTCAAAAAATTCCCTTTTGGATGAAGCTCCAAGCTTATTGTTAGAGTTGTTTAACCCTTGGGTGAGTTTCCCCAACACCTCATTTGCCTCTCCAAATGCTAGCTTTTAAGAAATTTTGAAGCAAAATTCTCTACCAAGTTGAGAGAGTTTCGCCCAAGGTGAGAAAGAGAAGAGAGTAAATAGTGCTTTCCGAAAGTTGGTGGTTGTGTGTTGTAAATGAGTTAATAAATATTGCCAAGTACTTCCATCAATGTTAAGACATTTGATGTAAGTCATGGGTCCCACCGCATTTAAATTAAAAATTTAAGTTGGCTTCTCCAACTCGGAACTAGACTTAGTCCGGGTTTGTTTAATTCCGAATTAAACGAATTTGTCATCGCGGCTTAATTAAATCCAATCTAATTAAATAATTATGCCTCGTAAAATTATTACGATAGTCGCTTTCGAATTAATTCTAAATTAATTCATTAGCCCGAATTAAAATCCAATTTTAGTTTCTTATTGAAATCCGATTTCAATTAATATATCTGATATATTATTTTAGCCCAAATAAATAAATTAAAAAGAAAAATCCAATTTAACTATTAAATTTATTTTATCGATTAATTCTAAATTAATCGCGTTCTCTCTTTTATACGAATTTAATCCCAGATTAATTTTCTCTCATAATTAATCCCGAATTAATTCTATTCGAGTCAAATGTCATTGGTGAATCTTTGGGAAGCGACCCTAAGAGATTCCTGGATATGTTGGCAGTAAATCCGGTTGTCGGACTATCCGAACACGTGCGTACCCCGTACCACGTTCTCACCGATTTACAAGACATGGTTGGCTTCTAACAAAGCACAATGCCTACCCAATTCTCCAGAAATATCCGCCGAGGAATATCATATGTATCAGGCATAGTAATATTATGTAATGCGTAATACGATCCAGTATCGGAAGTCACATGCTAGGCCTAGGGCTGGCTTTGTGTCTGCCCCGTACGAAGCATATATCGGATCCCGAGTAACTAGTCTCTGTAATCGGAAAGTCATAACCTAGTCATACTTTCCCGATAGCTGTAGCTGTTATGAGTACTAGTTTCGTATCATGTTTGACCATCATCTCCATATGACTGAAGTGATACTCCCATCTTGACATCACATCCAATACACTACGATTCTCAGTAAACCCAATACAGGCGTACACAGAACCTGTTAAAGCTCCGGACGACCAATACTAAAGTAAACTGATTGTCGCAAGTAATAGCGATGTAAGTCTCAGGTTAAAGATCACATACACCTACCCTGATTCAGATTCCCATAAACACATAGTCATACTACCAATGGGATTCCGAGCGAACTGTTCCCGGTCCAACGGCTAACAGAACCTCTTATCAGACTTGCATAAGTATCCAATACCTTAATATATGAGAACTATGCTATTAAGCTTCCATAACGCGTACAAGTGTAATACTAGTCTATTCCGCATTATCAATGTCCAGTCTGGATAATACTTCGACTAGGGATATTTAATGATTAAACCGTTACTGGATTAATACTGTCTCATATCTTATTAATCCGATTTAATCATATGGACTTTTATCATTAATATATATCCAAGTAATCCAATTACAATAATGATGAAATAGTAATTTCCTTTTGTCACATAGTTAATTTGTACAAAAACACAATGTTCTTTACAAATAGTGATGTTATGGGTCATAATTGTCCAACAGTGCAGGCCTCTCTACTCGGAGCTGTTGGATAATTCTAGTGGTCAATGCAGTAGTGGGTTGCCTATCCAAATGCTAGCTTTAAGAAATTTTGAAGCAAAATTTCTCTACCAAGTTGAGAGAGTTTCGGCCAAGGTGAGAAAGAGAAGAGAGTGAATAGTGCTTTCGGAAAGTTGGTGGTTGTGTGTTGTAAATGAGTTAATAAATATTGTCAAGTACTTCCATCAATGTTAAGACATTTGATGTAAGTCATGGGTCCCACCGCATTTAAATTCAAAATTTAAGTTGGATTCTCCAACTCACAACTAGACTTGGTCCCGGTTTGTTTAATTCCGAATTAAACTAATTTTGTCATCGTGGCTTAATTAAATCCAATCTAATTAAATAATTATGCCTCGTAAAATATTACGATAGTCGCTTTCGAATTAATTCTAAATTAATTCATTAGCCCGAATTAAAATCCAATTTTAGTTTCTTATTGAAATCCGACTTCAATTAATATATCTGATATATTATTTTAGCCCAAATAAATAAATTAAAAAGAAAAATCCAATTTAACTATTAATTTATTTTATCGATTAATTCTAAATTAATCGCGTTCTCTCTTTTATACGAATTTAATCCCAGATTAATTTTCTCTCTCATAATTAATCCCGAATTAATTCTATTCGAGTCAAATGTCATTGGTGAATCTTTGGGAAGCGACCCAAGAGATTCCTGGATATATTGGCAGTAAATCCGATTGTCGGACTATCCGAACACGTGCGTACCCCGTACCACGTTCTCACCGATTTACAAGACATGGTTGGCTTCTAACAAAGCACAATGCCTACCCAATTCTCCAGAAATATCCGCCGAGGAATATCATATGTATCAGGCATAGTAATATTATGTAATGCGTAATACGATCCAGTATCGGAAGTCACATGCTAGGCCTAGGGCTGGCTTTGTGTCTGCCCCGTACGAAGCATATATCGGATCCCGAGTAACTAGTCTCTGTAATCGGAAAGTCATAACCTAGTCATACTTTCCCGATAACTGTAGCTGTTAAGAGTACTAGTTTCGTATCATGTGTGACCATCATCTCCATATGACTGAAGTGATACTCCCATCTTGACATCACATCCAATACACTACGATTCTCAGTAAACCCAATACAGGCGTTCACAGAACCTGTTAAAGCTCCGGACGACCAATACTAAAGTAAACAGATTTTCGCAAGTAATAGCGATGTAAGTCTCAGGTTAAAGATCACATACACCTACCCTGATTCAGATTCCCATAAACACAGAGTCATACTACCAATGGGATTCCGAGCGAACTGTTCCCGGTCCAACGGCTAACAGAACCTCTTATCAGACTTGCATAAGTATCCAATACCTTAATATATGAGAACTATGCTATTAAGTTTCCATAACGCGCACAAGTGTAATACTAGTCTATTCCGCATTATCAATGTCGAGTCTGGATAATACTTCGACTAGGGATATTTAATGATTAAACCGTTAGTGGATTAATACTGTCTCATATCTTATTAATCCGATTAATCATATGGACTTTTATCATTAATATATATCCAAGTAATCCAATTACAATAATGATGAAATAGTAATTTCCTTTTGTCACATAGTTAATTTGTACAAAAACACAATGTTCTTTACAAATACTGATGTTATGGGTCATAATTGTCCAACAGTGCAGGCCTCTCTACTCGGAGCTGTTGGATAATTCTAGTAGTCAATGCAGTAGTGGGTTGCATCGTTTCTTCCCTAAGGTCCATAGGCACCCTGGCCAACATGTATAGGTTTATAATTAAGCTACAGTACAGTAGGCCAGTTTGTGTAGAACATACTGCATAAACTATATTGGTTGATATCAGCCCACCGACATCATTGGTATATCCCTCCAGTAGACAGTATAATAGGATCATCTGTTCCTTTGTGCCATTGTATTGTGACAATAACGGGGCTATAGCACAAGCTAAGGAACCAAGGTCTCATCAACGATCCAAGCATGTTCTTCGGCGTTACCATCTGATTCGGGAGATTATACATCGTGGCGATGTAAAAGTCGAGAAGGTCGCATCAGATGACAACATTGCAGATCCGCTGACGAAGGCTTTTCTTCAGCAAGTGTTTGAACGACATATACATAGTTCAGGTATTAGATGCTTGAGTGACTGGCTATAGGCCAAGTGGGAGATTGTTAGACATTATGACCCATAGCGTCACTGTTTTGTAAATGATATTGTATTATTGTACAAAATTAACTATGTGATAATGAAATTGCCTTTTGCCATTTTGTAAAATATTACTTTGATTTGATATTAATGGCAAAAGTCCATATGATTAGTTCCGTATTGAGATGATATGAGACAGTATCATATAAAAAGGTCAATCATTAAATATCCCTAGTCGGAGTATTATCGAGATCGGACATCGATAATGCGGAATAGACTAGTATTGCACTTGTGCGAGTTGTGATGGCACAACGGCATAGTTCTCATATATTTAAGTATTGGATACTTATGCAAGTGCGATAGGAGGTTGTGTTTTACCGATGGTACGGAAAACAGCTTCGCTCTGGACAGACCCCGCGAAATCCCATTGGTAGTATGTCTGTGTGTCTATGGGAGGCCGCATCAGGGTAGGTGTATATGGTCTTAACCTGAGACTTGCATCGCTAGTACTTGCGACAATCGATAAACTTTGGTTGTGGTGGTTCGGGCTTTAACCGGTTCTGTGCGCCTTTCTGGGTTTATCGAGAATCGTAGTGTACTGGATGTGATGTCAAGATGGAAGTATCACTTCAGACATATGGAGATGATGATCACGCAGGATACAGAACTAGTATTCTATAAAAGGTTGCAAACCGTCGGGACAATATGACCAGGTCAGGGATTGTCCGATTTAAAGAGACTAGTTGTTGATATCCGATATATGTTTCGTACGGGGCACACACATTTCTGTTGGTTTCTATAATATGTCCCAAGGAAAGATTAAGCATTTGAAATACAACAATGAATATATATATTAAAGATGAAGTATGGCAGAATCATACTTACAATGCTTAGTGATGAAGAAAATCAAACCAAAAGGAAGCTCCAAGGTTGGGATGATTCGGCCAAGATGAGAAGAGGGGAAAGAAACTCCAAGCTTTGTGTATTCCAAGCTCTTTGATGGTTTCCCTATCACCTCTTTTGATCCCTTGAAGGTGCTAGCCTTGTGTGTGAATATATGTTCCAAACAACCACAATTTCTTCAAGTTTTTGCAACAAAAAAATGAAGAAATGGAGAGCCAAAACTGTTTCAGGTTTCGGCATTTGAGAGAGAGAAGAGAGTTTTTGTGTAATGCATTTTTGTTACCAAAAATCAATTTATATTTATGCCATAATATTTATTAAATTAATAATAAACTTATGACACAACCATGCAATGGCTTAGAGTGTCAAACACTCAAACTCCATGCAAACAATTGAGTGTATTGTACACTATCACCATGCAATGCATTAACAATTAAATAATGCATATAATGACATGTGTCATGTGGGCCCCACACATTTCCAAATGAAAGTGGGCCCACGTGCACTCACGCGTTCGGGTTCGATATTTCCGAAATACCGAACTTACGTCGCGACGTTAATTAAATCGAATTTAAATAAATAATTGTGTCTGGCGAAATTATTATTTACGTCGCTAACGAACTAATTCTAAATAACTCGTATGCCCGAATTAAAATCTAATTTTAATTTCGCGTCGAAATCGAATTTCGATTATTATATCGAATATAATAATTTTATCGATTAATTCTAAATTAATCGTTCTCTCTCTAAACAAGGCACTTTATCCAAGATAAAGTTTCTCCGCAATTAATCCAAGATTAATTAAGTCCGAATCAAATATCATAGGTGAATCTTCAGGAAGCGACCCAAGAGATCTCCGGATATTTTGGCAGTAAATACGGTCGTCGGATAATCCGAACACGTACGTACCTAGTACTACGTTCTTACCGATTCACAAGACAAGGTTGGCTTCTAGCAAAGCGCCATGCCTACCCAATTCTCCAGAAATATTCTTACTGGAATATTAGATATATATCAAGCGTAGTATACCGTAGTATTGCGTACATCGATCCAGTATCTGATGATCACATGTTAGGCCTGGGGCTGGAGATGTGTCTGCCCCGTACGAAACATATATCGGACATCAAGAAACCAGTCTCTTTAAATCGGACAATCCTGACCTGGTCATATTGTCCCGACGGTTGCAACCTTTTATAGAGTACTAGTTCTATGTCCTGCGTGATCATCACCTCCATATGTCTGAAGTGATACTTCCATCTCGACATCACATCCAGTACACTACGATTCTCGATAAACCCAGAAGAGGTGTACACAGAACCGGTTAAGGTCCCCAACCACCAAAACCAAAGTTTACCGATTGTCGCAAGTACTGTCGCTCTCGATGTAAGTCTCAGGTTAAGACCATATACACCTACCCTGATGCGGCCTCCCATAGACACGCAGACATACTACCAATGGGATTCCGCGGGGTCTATCCAGAGCGAAGCTGTTTTCGGTACCATCGGTAAAACACAACCTCCTATCGCACTTGCATAAGTATCCAATACTTAAATATATGAGAACTATGCCGTTGTGCCCTCACAACGTGCACAAGCGCAATACTAGTCTATTCCGCATTATCGATGTCCGATCTCGATAATACTCCGACTAGGGATATTTAATGATTAAACCTTTATGGATTGATACTGTCTCATATCATCTCAATCCGGTATTAATCATATGGACTTTCGCCATTTATATATCAAAGTAATAATATTACAAAACGGCAAAAGGCAATTTCATTATCACATAGTTAATTTTGTACAATAATACAATATCATTTAGAAACAGTGACGCTATGGGACATAATGTCTAACAATCTCCCACTTGGCCTATAGCCAGTCACTCAAGCATCTAATACCCGAACTATGTATGTGTCGTTCAAAAACTTGCTGAAGAACAGCCTTCGTCAGCGGATCTGCAATGTTGTCATCTGATGTGCCTTCTCGACCTTTACATCGCCACGATGTATAATCTCCCGAATCAGATGGTAACGTCGAAGAACATGCTTGGACCGTTGATGAGACCTTGGTTCCTTAGCCTGCGCTATAGCCCCGTTATTGTCACAATACAATGGAACGGGCTCTTGCTGCTAACGGAATTACTCCTAATCCAATTAGGAACTTTCGGATCCAAACTGCCTCCTTTGCTGCTTCAGATGCAGCAATGTACTCCGCTTCTGTTGTTGAATCGGCAACAGTATCTTGCTTGGAAGATTTCCAGCTCACTGCTCGTTATTCAAACAAAAAATGTACCCGGATTGTGACTTGTAGTCATCCTTGTCGGTTTGGAAACTTGCATCGGTATACCCAGATACCGCAAGTTCTCCACCTCCATAAATTAAGAAAGCATCCTTAGTTCGTTTAAGATACTTAAGGATATTCTTAACTGCTATCCAGTGACCTTCACCTGGATCGGCCTGATAGCGACTGCACATGCTCAAAGCATATGAGACATCAGGTCGTGTACATATCATGGCATACATGATCGATCCGACTGCAGAGGCGAACGGTATCCGACTCATGTTGTCTCTCTCTTCCTGAGTCTTAGGACACATGTCCTTAGACAGAGAGGTACCACGTACCATTGGAACCAATCCCCTCTTGGATTGTTCCATGTTGAATTCTTCAACACTTTATCATGTATGTACTCTGGGAGAGTCCAAACAGCTTTCCAGATCTATCCCGGTAGATCTTTATTCCAAGAATAAAGGCTGCTTCTCCCAGATCTTTCATGGAGAATTTAATGAAAGCCAAGCTTTCACCGACGTTAGCATGGGAATGTCATTGCCTATAAGCAATACGTCGTCTACATAAAGGACAATAAAAGTAAGCGCTCTCCCACTAACTTCTTGTATACACAAAGGTCATCTGCGTTTGCACGAAATCATATTCTTTTATGATCTCATCAAAACGCTGATTCCATGACCGTGATGCTTGCTTCAATCCATAAATGGATCGATTTAACTTACAAACCGTTTGCAAGTCTAGGTACGATAAAACGTCAGGGTGTTGCATATAAACATCCTCCAAAAGGTTTCCGTTAAGGAAAGCGGTTTAACGTCCAGTCTGCCATATCTCGAAGTCGAATATGCAGCTATGAAGCTATGTAAATTATGCGAATTATTTAATCATTATCCGAAGGGATTAATCATGGCAACGGGTGAGAAGTTCGTCATAATCAATACCATATTGTTGACGATACCCTTCGCTACAAGCCTAGCTTTGTACGTTTGTACGTTGCCATCCATGTCGGTCTTCTTCTTGAAGATCCATCTGCATCCAATAGGCTTTACGCCTTCTGGTGCATCAACCAGTGTCCAAACTTGGTTGGCGTACATGGAATCCATCTCGGACTTCATGGCGTTTGCCATAAAGCGGAATCGATATTCTGTATCGCTTCCTCATACGTAGCCGGCTCATTATCCTCAATAATATTAATATCTACATGAGGTGAGATCAGGAACCATACCTCTCAGGTACTGTTCTGACTCTCTCCGACCTACGCGGTTCTTGTGTATGTGAAGTTTATGGTACAGACTCACCGGACGGTCTGTTCTTATTCCGTCGTTGATTCATTGCCAGGAACAGTATCACCACGATCTTCATCGAGTTCTACTTTCCTCCACTTACCACTGCATTTATAAAATCCTTTTCAAGGAAAAATGCTTGTAGAGCAACAAATACTTTGTTCTCTTGTGGGTGATAGAAGTAATATCCTTTGGTTTCCTAGGATATCCTACGAAAAGGCATTTATCAGATTTGGGTTCAAGTTTGGTACCATCCAAACGTTTAACATATGCCCAGCATCCCCAAATCTTCAGGAAAGAGAAACCTGGTTTCCTTCCTGTCCATATCTCATATGGGGTCTGTTCAACAGACTTCAACGGTACCTTATTCAAAATAAGTATAGCACTGTTTAATGCGTATCCCCAGAAGGATATTGGTAGCTCAGTGCGACTCATCATTGACCTTACCATGTCCAACAAGGTGCGGTTTCTCCGTTCGGACCACCGTTTAATTGCGGTGTTCCAGGAGGAGTCCACTGTGATAGAATACCATATTCTTTCAAGTAATCTTGAAACTCATAACTTAAGTATTCGCCACAACGGTCTGACCGTAATGTCTTAATACTCTTGCCTGTTTGTTTCTCCACTTCGTGTCGAAACTCTTTGAATTTCTCAAAAGTTTCCGACTTGTGTCTCATAAGATACACATAACCGTAACGAGATGCATCATCTGTAAAGGTTACGAAGTAGTGAAATCCACCTCTAGCCTGGCTAGACATGGGCCCGCATACGTCAGTATGAACGAGAGCCAACAGTTCTGTGGCGTGTTCACCTTTACCGCTAAAAGGTGATTTAGGCATTTTGCCTAAAAGACAAGATTCGCAGACGTCATATGAATTGGGATCAAATTCGTCCAAGTACCCACTCTTCGAAAGTGTGGATATGCGAGTCTGTTGATGTGTCCTAGACGACAATGCCACATATAAGCTTCATCTTTTAGATTACTCCTTTTGAGCCTTTTGTTTGTCATTTTAGGAGATTCATTTATATTCAAAATATAAAGACCGTTATTTGCAACAGCTGTGCAAATTTCTGCATCATTTTTATATAAATAACACCCAGTGTTTTCTAAATACAATAGTGTAACCCTGCTGGGTTAACAAGGATACAGATATAATATTCCTAGTTAAACTAGGTACAAAATAACAGTTCAAAAGTTTAAGTACATGCCCTGAGGGCAGTTCTAAAACAAAAGTCCCTACGGCCAAAACACAGCAACTGGTGTTCCGTTTCCGACCCGTAGATCCATCTCCCCGGATGCCAGCACCCTGCTATCCTGCAGATCCTGCACATCAGTACAAATATGAGCACCACAACCAGAATCAAAAATCCAATTTTTAAAACTAGAAGTATTCATATTTCTCAATAACAAAATACCAGAGGCGATAGCCTTGCCATCCTTGATATCCTCCCTCTGCCCTTTGCCCATTCGGCAGTCACGTTTCCAGTGACCCCTCTTGCCGCAGTTGAGGCAGATGTCGTGAGATTTGTCCTTTGGCTTCCTAGAAGCCACTGTCAACTTGCATTTGCCCTTGTTCTTGAACTTCTTCTTCCTCGCACCTCCAATTGCCTTGGGCCCAGCCCTTGGCGCATGAGAGGTCGATGCAAAATGCGCCTCGCGCTTGCTCCCCTTTAGGAGTGTAGGTTTCTATAATATGTCCCAAGGAAAGATTAAGCATTCATGAAATACTATAAATGAATATATATAAAAGACTTGAAGCATGGCGGAATCATACTTACAAAGCTATGTGATGAAGAGATGATCAAATGGTGGAAGCTCCAGTGTTGGAGATTCGGCCAAGAGGAGGAAGAAGACTGAAGCTCCAAGCTTTTGTATTCCAAGCTCTTTGATGGTTTCCCTATCACTCTTTTGATCCCTTGCTTGTGCTAGCAAAAATGGAGAATAGAAGATCAAATCTTCCTTTGTCATTCCATGGAGTTCACGGCAATGTGAAGAAATTTGAGAGAGAAAAGTTTTTTGTTATTGATTTGTTTTACCAAAAATCAATTTATATTTATGCCATAATTTTATTAAATTAATAATAAATCTATGACACAAAACCATGCAATGGTTTAGAGTGTCAAACACTCAAACTCCATGCAAAACATTTGAGTGTAATGCACACTATCACACCATGCAATGCCTTATCAATTAAATAATGCATATAATGACAAGTGTCATGTGGGGCCCACAAGTTTCCCAATGAAAGTGGGCCCACGTCCACCCACGCGTTCGGGTTCGATATTTCCGAAATACCGAGCTAGCGTCGCGACGTTAATTAAATCGGATTTAAATAAATAATCGCTCCTAGCGAAATTATTATTTACGTCGC
>SKCR01025113.1:0-18107 GCA_019454045.1 Zanthoxylum bungeanum
TTTGGGAGTCACCGACCTAAAGCTCGCTACATAGATGGAAGATATTGTATATAAATAAAAAATTGAAAAATGAAAAATCAAAGAAAAAATCAGAAAAATTTGAAAAATTATTCCATTGCTACAACAAGGTGTGAAATCTGATAGAACTTTAGGACAAAAATATTACTCTCTTATCAACTGCACTTATGACCGTTGTGGGCAAAAATGAGTTGTTTAAAATTTTGTTGGCTGTGTATATGAAGAATGGTAAAAATAATCGGAGAATTTACTTATTTAGTAATTTAGAATGAAACAAAACAACTAATAACTTGGAGTAGAAGTTTCACATGATTAGTCACTAACTTCTTTATTTCTCTTGTCTTTTTGCTTTTGTGTGCATTAGTTTCACTACTTTTTTACTTTTGTAAAATGTTGTGGGTATCATTGCTGTAAACATTCACGAGACTACAACTCGTCCACTAGGGACACCTAGGGGTTTAAAGGCTTGTTGTATATGCTAAATGCAATCGTGATCCCAACGAAAGTGGCTTAGTTAAATATTATTATGTTATTTTATTTTGTATTTTGCTCGAGGACTAGCAAAATGTTAGGTTTGGGGGTGTGATGAGTGATAAATGTATCACTATTTCCCACTAATTTAACTTAATATTTTGTATAGTTTCTTGAGTTTTATGAATATTTTGATGTGTTTTGTGTTATTTTATAGATAAATAAAGTTTCAGGACATTCTGGAGGTGATTTAGAGCATAACTGTGAAATTTGGTGAAATTTGGCAAAAAGGTATTTTGGTAATTTTGGGCGTCCCGACACAAAGGGTATTTTGGTAATTTTGGACATCCCGACACCGAAATAAAGTTTCAAGATATTCTGGAGGTGATTTGGAACAAAACTGTGAAATTTGACAAAAAGGGTATTTTGGTAATTTTCGGCGTCCCGACACCGAGGGTATTTTGGTAATTGCACCACCATGCCACATGTCAAAGATTCAACGAGCCGTCATTTTTAGCACACCATGCCACGTGTCGAAAATTCAGCGATCCAAAAAAAAATAATAATAAAAAAATAAAAATCAGAAAAATAATAAAAAAATAAAAATCTGAAAAATAATAATAAAAAATTAGATTTTTTTGCCTATAAATAGATTTCGAATTTTTAGTTTCAAATGTACCTATTCCTCTGAAATCCTTATAAATAAAAGAGAGTTCTTCTTATTTGCTTCTTTTTTCAGTTTTATTTATGTTTTATAGTAGTAATTCTATCCATCTATGAGGGGGTAACTTCTCTATGCTGAGGTAAAAAGGTAATTCTTTTACTATTGCTATTTAGATTAATCTCCCTAAAATATAATATATAAACTATTTATAACCGGACTTAATAAGGATACCGCCAGATTGGTCGGTTGGTTATTAAATAATTATTCCGCCTTTATGGCTGGTTTATTTTTGTTCCGCCTTTATGGCTGGTATATTTATGTTCCGCCTTTATGGCTGGTTTAATAACAAATATTACCGCCTTTATGGCTGGTTGATAAAATTATCACAAGTATATATTATATTTATGAGAGATTTCTAAATAGTATTTAGTAGAAGTTAATTCATTTTTCCTTAACATTTTATTTATTTTTCTGCATTTACTTTTTAGTAATTTTTATCTTTGTTTTACTAGTCCTAACTATGTGTTGTAACTAAGTTTGTATTCTAGGGTGTGATGATTTCTAATATCACCGTATTAAAAAAGGGTTAGATTATAGTTGGGGTAATTAAAAGAGTTATTTGTTGAGTCATAATCTTAATGCTTTTAATTAACCGATCACTAATAAAATTGATTAGGTAAACTTAAAGTGAACTAGACATAGGGATTTTAAGTTTAAAACCTTAGTCTCAACAACCCACGATCTTCCTTAAGGATAGATAACCCTTTAATAGATTTCCTTACAGGATAGGAATATACCTGTCGGGCGGGGGTAGTCTTAATTGGAACTTAACCTTAATGAATCTAGGTAATTTAATTGATATAGACATATGATTCAATTGTATTAAAACTAGGTATTTGAAAATGATCATTCGAAAGAGGCTTTTACATAATTTAGTGTTCCAGATTAATAATTCAATAATTTACCCAACTATGATTAACTACTTCATCTTTTAATTGATATTAGAAAGATTCACAACCCTAGATCTTTGAATCTTTTTATTTTCCTTAGTATTTTCTTTTATCTTTTGTCTTTTTATTTATTTAGTAAATCTACAAATCAAATCATTTCAAGCAATCAATTTCATTCTCCCTATAATTAGATATTTGTAATAAATAGTATCAACAATTAATAACAACAGTAGGAATTAAGTTCTCGTGGGATCGATATTTTTATACTACTTGAACGATACGTGCGCTTGCGTTATACGTGTGTGTTTACGCCGGTCACTCGACCTTGCAGATCGGCCTCCAGCAGATCGGCCGAACCTCAAAATCTTAGCATCGACCTCCAGATTGGTCAAGGACAGATGTCAATACTACATCCTCTAGAGGCATCGCCTAGGCTGTTTCCATTATTGGCACAAGCAGTAAAGACAAAATTAATGTGACAAGACCATCAGGCCGCAGGCTTACTTTCGGCAAAAAACCAGACCTAGGGCAGGGAGCCCCCAATCGGTCAGGTAACACATGGAAAAACCCTTCACGTGAGAACAATATCATGGCTTGGGAGTGTATAAAAAGAGGAAGGTTGAAGAAGTAACTTGCAAGGTCTCCCAACCGCCCATTTAAGGGCCGACCTTGCTCAAAACATCGAAGCTTGGCCCCCCGTAACCAAGCAGACTCCCTAAGATAAAAAAGAAGAGATCATGAGAAGCAGAACAGAGTCGGGAATAGGGAAAGATCTGCATGCAACATAGGCCTTTAGAAATGAAAGCTTCCTTTTAGTAAGGTGTAAAATGGAATGTAAAAGGATTCACTAAAGGCCATCCACACGGCGTAAGGTGTAAAATGAAATGTAATGTTGTGGATGGGCTGCGTCCGTTAGCGACAATTGTCCAGGGTCCTCTTTGTGGAAGGTACTGCAGCTCCCGGTTGCGGATGGGTTACGCTCGTTGACAGCGGCTGGCCTCAGCTTCGCTACGCGGAGAGTGATGCGAACCCGATTCCACAGATTCTCTGGACTGAGGGATTGACCGAGTGATGGGCTGGTCGAGGGCGAAGAGGAATGACCATACAAGTTTCTATCATTCCAATCTATACGCCTTTTCGTCGATGGAAGACTGAAAAAAATTCACCTCGATCTCCACTTCCGGTTCAATCAAGGTAAATTTGGGGGACAATTGTTGACAGAGGAAATGATGTCACCCTGGAACGAGATCGCCCTAGGACGAAGGAAAGAACGAAGGGAGGAAGGACGATGGAGCGAAGAGCGACGAAGAGCTTGGGACGACCGAATTAGCGGATATGACGAAAATGCGTGATGCAGTTGCTTCCACGATCGCAGCAGTTGGACGATTTTCCCTCCACAACCGAGCAGTTGAGACACGCAGCTCAACGGTTACAGGCACGATCCAACAACTGCAGGGAGATACTGGAATTGCCCAAAACGGTTGACAAGCTTCACTATAAAAGTTCACCTACACCAAGAGAGAAAAGAGAGACAAAAATGAAGACTCAAATGAGCATATTTTTATTTTTCATTTCTTAGATTGTAATCTTTAGGACTGTAATTTGTGCGCTTGTGCCCCTTGGAGGCTTATTCACTTAATCAAACACCCCATGCTGGGACTTTGTCTCAGGAGGTTTGAACCTTACACGCTCTTCTTTCTTCACGCATAAAAATTGCGCAAACACTTAGTAATCAAATATTTATCTCTCATATGAAATTCATTTTACATGATTAATAATTATAATTATAATTTAAATAATAATAACTAAAAAATTATATTTATAATCAATCTTTCTTAATTTAAATAATTTTTATTTTTTTAGTTAAAAAGAAAGTTTTTGCTTAACTTGACAATTTTTATTGTTTGGTCGTCGGTGTACGGCGCTACTACAATAAACTACTGCGCGCAGGTATTGCACCAAAACTGCAACAACTTGTTGCACATAATGTGCGTCAACCTGCTGCACTGGGCGCCCGAAAAACCCAACGTTGGGTGCTCGTTTCTCAATTGTTAATCATTGGGTTGTTGACTGTTTTATTGAATAGGGATTGACAAAAAAATAAATGAAGTTAAAAAATTGAATTGAATCGGAAAAGATCGAATCGAAGTGATAATTTTTTATTTTCAAAAATATTGTTCGATATTTTTATTTAAAAAACTGAAGCGAACTAAATTAGAATAAATTTTTAACTAAAAAACCGAATCGAACAGAATTAATTAAATAGTTTAATTTATTGAATTTTTAAAAATCTAATCATATTATTTTGTTATTTTATAATTATATTTGTTACATTATTTAATTTATTTAGTATTTAGTGATAATTAATTTTATGAAATATACATAAATTTTTGCTTTGAAATGATGATAATTTGGTTATAACATTTATAATATTTGGATATAATGTTTAAACAATTTAAATGATGATTATATCTTATGAAAAATATTTATTGATATAGTTGTGATGATTAAAAGAATTACCGTATAAAAAAATAAATAAATGTTAGATTTAATGAATGTTATTAATTTTTTTTATTATTAAGAATAAAAACAGAATTGTATCGAACTGAACCAATAATTAAAAGTGATTATAAATTTTTTTTTTTTTTAAAAAAAACTGAATATTTATAATTATATACATTTTTATACTCAATATCTAACCGGACCGAACTATGTCCACCCATATGAACTCTCTTTGGTTGCATGACACAGTGTGCAGCAGTAAGCTATTGCAGTATTGCTACAACACCAGAAAGTGAATCATTTTGAGGAAGACCAGCAATTGTACATAGAAAAAGGAAGGAGAGATAAGTTATTTGGAAGAAAAATATTTTGGTCTGAAAATTATTTCCGTGGTCATTAAAAATTTAATTTTAGAAGTGGGTAATTTTTAATATTAGCAAAAAAAAAAAAAAGGTCATTTTTATAAATTTTCTGCTTATCAGACTGCTAAATTTAATTATCCTATTTAATATATCTCAAATACGGAAGGCGGAAGCTGATGTCTCAACAAATTGTGACAAAGATTGTAATGAAAAGAAGACAAGACGCAAAATGAACAGCAATAAGCTTGCAGTTGGTAATTAGGTAGCCGGGATTACATGCCAACTAAGGAAGATACGGTGATGAACTGATGACGGAGACTTTTGAATTTTCTCTTTTATCTTTTGATAGAGATGGCTGTCGGCTGATATATACAATTTTGAGGCACAAAATACATTATGTGCTGCTTAGAATTATGATGGTCGGTAGACCCGGCCAAGGTTCTGGTTCGGAATCGGAACCGAACCGGTTGGAACCGACAAAATACTCTAGAGTTATCGGACGGTTCCGGTTCCGGTTCCGAACGGTTCCAACGGTTCCGATTGGAACCGGAAGTAAAAAAAAAAGTTTTTATTTACTTGGAACCGTAAGTAAATCTCAATTTTTTTATTAATAATAATGAGGTTTAAAATTGCAATACTAAAACAAGAATGTCTACATCATTTTTATAACCAACTCTTGGTTATTGACTTCTTCATATAAGCGATGTGGGACACAATAGCCAAGTAACAAATATCCCATCGCTTATATGAAGAAAGCACTAGCCAAGAGTTGACTATAAACAAGATTCTATGTTAAAAGAATTTTATAAAAAAAGATTCTATAAAAATGATGTGATAGTTTGAAAAAACATTACGATTATAGAATTTTTTATATTTTTTAAAATTTATTACTAAAAAAAAAAACCAGAAGGGAAACTGTAACCGAACCGGAACCGATGTGAAACCGAAACCGAACAGGAATTAATCGGTTCGATTCCGAACCACCAGCCGGGTCTAACTGTCGGCTGATATATACGATTCCTCAATTGTTGAAACTTTCACGAGTACGGATTATAAGAAAATTCCCTGACGTATATATTTAGGGTGGGTATTTGGATTGATTGTACTGGATTTTGTTAAATCCGTGTATTAAATTTTTTTTTTAGAAGTCCAAGTCCTGAAAGCCTAAATCCATCTTAATCTCGACTTAAACCCAGACCTGATTAACAAAAATTCTGCCTTGGATTTATCAAATTTTGTCGGCTCTCTCTCAATGCGTAGAGCGATATATTATCGTCTCTGCCTTCGATTTTCACGCGCTTCGACTCCGTCACAAAACTCGCTGTCCAATGCGACCGCAAATCGATTAGCTTGAACGACGACGCTTTGGGTTGATCTCTCTTCGTTGTCAGAAACTCACGCGCCTCAAGCTCTGAAGCTGCCACGAGATCACCGATCACTGCATGGTCTCATTTGCTCAAAGTAGTAAAAATCTGAAAAAACTTTCAAGTGGCTCCTGTATGTTTGGCGCTAAATGGACAAAGATATTAATTTGGTTCTTGATCACTGCATGCTCCTCGAGGAGCTGTCGATCAAACGGTTCAGAGGAATCCACGATGGAGCTGAGCTGATCCAACCTGGAGCTACCGCTGCTCCCGGGCTCTTAGTGGCTTGACTTTTAAAGTCCAAGGCCATGCCTGCCTTTTCATAAAACGATAGGATTAAAGTCCAGTAGGTTTGGGTCGGGTTGGATGGAATCGGATCGGTTCATCCTATATAATTATATGGTGTGTCATTAGATTGACAATATTCTTTAGAAAATATACAAATTAAAAACGATATGTCTCTTAAAGTGAAACACTATAACCTGTTGGATTTAAATGATTCATTTGAAGATTAATTCATTATTAAGTTTATAAATTCATTCATATTAGAAAGTTTAAGGTTTCCAAGTGAGAGAGTTTCCACCACTTTTCCTAATTCAAGTTCTTGAAGAAAGGAATGCTTATTTCATAAGAAGTAACCAAGTATCCTAAGAGAACATTAGCCACAAGAGATTCATAGTGCACTGAGGCGGAACTAATAAATTCTTAAAGACATAGGTTTTCTCGACTTGGTTTAAATTCATCTTCATCGACATAATACTTTTTGTGAGAACCAGCATGCATGAGCCATGCAATAGTGATATCTTTTCCAGCAAGCATCAACAATCAACAAGCTGCCATGCAATCATGAGAAGACTCCAAGCCAACTTTAGGTGGAGTTGAAACTTGGAGGAAGAAGACATGCTAACTTTTGGTGGTTTGGTGGCCACAAAATTAGGAGCAATTGGTGGCAGAAAATCAGGGAGTGATTGGTGGCAGATTTTGAGCCAAAACTTGTACTATAAATACAAAGCTTTCCAGTGAGTTTAAGATCATCCCAAAGTTGTAAATTAGAGAGAGTGAAGTGAGATTTTTTCTTAAGTTTAAACACTTGTAATTCTATTCTTGTAAGTAATAGAAGATTTCGGTTTTTCCTCAAATACACTCTAGAGTGATCAGAGAATCACAACAAGTGGTATAAGTAGTTTTGGTTATACTTTGGGGGTCATAAAACTAAAGAACAGAGTTCGGTTCGGAAAATTCGGGTTCTGGCAAAGTTGTCAAAAATTATTTTTGAGGATACCATTCATGTCGAAACGAGTTCGGTGATATTTTCTGGCGATCAAATGGAGGTCCCAGAAGCCTGCACGCGTCGGAGAGTGAAGACCACTCTCGGCCACGCGCCCACGCGTTGATTTAAGGTTGAAGACGATTACGTGGCGTCCACATCAGCACCACGTCAGCGCCCAGTCAGCACCACGTTATCACACAGTCAGCAGCCATGTCATCAACACGTCATCCGCCACGTCAGCAGCCACGTGTCATCACGTTAGCAGTCTTGGTAAATTTAACTCAGCCCCTTGAAGTCTTTGAAATTTACAGTTAAGCTTTAGAAGTTTTAGAAATTTACAAATCAGTCCCTGAGTCAGATTTGGACCAACGAAGTGTCTAATCCACCATTTTCAACCGTTCCGGACGCAACAGTGACCTCTGATTTGTGAAATTCAGCACCGATTTAACCTATTTTCATTTTAAACTTTAAAACTTAAAATGAAAATGGAAGATTCCCCTTCTGGTGCAATGATCAAGCTGCCAGCAACTAATTACTCCATCTAGAGACCTCAGATGATAGATTATTTACACTGTAAAGATTTGTTTGATGTTATCGAGGTGAAGAGAGTGAGACTAGAATCTTTTAAAGAGTATGACTTTAATAAACTCAATAACAGAACTCTGGGTCAGATTAGATAGTGGATCGGTCACAGTGTCTTCCACCATGTAGCATATGATACAGATGCTTACGAAATGTGGAGGAAATTGGAAGACATATTTCAGGCCAAAACAGCTCGGAATAAAGCCTTAATCATGAGGCGTTTGGTGAACCTGAAGCTACAGAGTGGAACTTCCGTTGCAGAACATACCAACGAATTCAAAAGCCTGGTGAACCAATTGTCTGCAGTAGACATGCAACTGGCAGACGAAGTTCAAGCCCTCTTGCTACTCAGTTCTCTTCATGATAGCTGTGAGACACTGGTGGTTACTCTCAGCAACTCAGCTCCATGAGGAAAACTTACCATGTCTATGGTAAAAGATGCCTTATCTAATGAAGAAGCCAGAAGAAAAGACGTGGGCTTAGTTCAAACAGAAGCCCATGTCTCGGAGTATCGAGGAAGACAATCAGAGAAAAATCAAGGGAGAAGGAAAGGCAGAAGCAAAAGTAGAGTCAAATCCACGGACGGGAGAAGCCCACATACAGGTGCTTCCACTGTGGCATATAAGGCCACTTAAAGAAGAATTGCCGGAAACTACAACGAGAGCAGGGATAAGGCAATAACCAGCCGAAGAAAAATGATGCGGAGACACTAGTAGTTACCACATGAGATGAAACTATATGCTCCGGCCAGGAAGAAACATACCTTCACATCGCAACTCAGGATGTCGAGTGGGTGGTAGCTACTGCAGCATCCTACCATGTCACTTCTCTCACAAGGATTTCTTCACAACATACAAAGCATGAGACTTTGGAACAGTGAAGATGAGAAATACCGGTTCTTCTCAGATAATGGGAATTGGTGAAATACAGTTACCGATAAATGCATGGTATACAATAACCCTAAAGGAGGTAATAAATGTTCCAGAACTTCGGCTCAACTTACTCTCGGGGGTAGCCCTTGACAAACAAGGTTATGCTAGCCACTTCAGCAATGACACTTAGAGAATGATAAAAATGTTCCATGGTCACCGCCCGAGGATATTGTAGGACACAGGAACTGGACGACGCATGTTGTTCTAGGCTCGTGGCCTAGTCGGGAGTACGGAGTAGCCCGCGGAGACTAAACCGGAGAATAATGGAGTCGCCACCCGGTGTGGACCCGGAAAATGAGATTTAAGGCAAACTCACCCTCGCAAGGGAAGACCTCAAACCATTGGGTTCGGAATGGTCCCTTACTTATGTCACTTGTAATGAAAGGATTTGTGTAATAATTTAATCAAGCTTAAGTAACACTTATTTCCAAGAGTATCATGCTTCTAAGTTCACATGCATACATCAACAAGTTCATCTAAATTTACATGTACACATACCCGAATTTGCATACAGCCTATTTGCATGTAATCTACGTCTCAATTTGCATACATAAAGATTAACATACGACAAACATACAAGTTAATAAACACATTATACTCATACATGTGGGGAATACAGATGAACGACACCTACACAATCTTGCATAATGCATAGAAACAATCAGGTTCATCATACGAAGGAATAGCTACTAGGGACAATTATGTATGAAATCTGATGAAAATAACTCAATTCAGTGGGTTCGCGTTCGTGTAGCGTTCGAGAACACGTTCGAACGGTAAACAGAAGGTTCGCGTTCGTATAGCGTTCGAGAACGCGTTCGAACAGAGCCAGACTTGATGCATGAAACACTAAGAAGATCCGTGCGCGTTCGCATAGCGTTTGATAACGCGTTCGAACGGTAAACAGAAGGTTCGCGTTCGTATAGCGTTCAAGAACGCGTTCGAACGGAACCAGACCTGATGCATGATGAAACTGGGAAAATGCATGCGCGATCGCGTAGCGTTCTAGAACGCGTTCGAATGGTAAACAGAAGGTTCACGTTCCTGTGGCATTCGTGAACGCGTTTGAACGGAACCAGACCTGATGCATGCAACACATTCATAGACAAACAAATCCACAATGTGGGACCTCACGTATCCGATTGAACACATCTCACATCCAATCGAATATACATCAACCGCGCGGCAAAACATCGTGGTAAAGGGTTTTAACCCCTCCAAATAGGGGACCTTTAATCCGACTTACTAAGCCCATGCGCTCGATCGCATCATGCATACAAAGAATAAAGACAATAATATCAAACTTAGTATGCCCGATTGAACATATCTTACTTTCAACCGAACACACATCAACCGGCGTGTCAAAGCATCGTGGTAAAGGGTTTTAACCCCTCCAAATATTGCACCTTTAATCCGACTTACTAAGCCCATGCACTCGATCGCATCATGCATACAAAGAATAAAGACAATAATATCAAACTTAGTATGCCCGATTGAACATATCTTACATTCAACCGAACACACATCAACCGGCGCGGCAAAGCATCGTGGTAAAGGGTTTTAACCCCTCCAAATAGGGGACCTTTAATTGACTTACTAAGCCCATGCGCTCGATCGCATCATGCATACAAAGAATAAAGACAATAATATCAAACTTAGTATGCCCGATTGAACATATCTTACATTCAACCGAACACACATCAACCGGTGCGGCAAACATCATGGTAAATGGTTTTAACCCCTCCAAATAGGGGACCTTTAATCTGACTTACTAAGCCCATGCGCTCGATCGCATCATGCATAAACAAGTAACATGCGGAATTTAAATGACGAATAGTAAATAAATCAAAGCAACATAAAACAAAAGAAAATGTCGTTTACTCAAGCGGTACGTGGAGTTGTATCCCGAGTACAGATCATACTACCGTCCATTCGGAATCGGCTATGAAATTTATGTCCGGGTTTCCATCCGATATACCGCGAGAGTTGACACATCTTTCATTTTATTCCAAGGCCACAACATACAATATTTCGTAATCCATGTATATTTATCTACTCAAGGGCCACAACATGCATTTTAACAGAACAATCATGCGAACAACACTCAATGAATAATAAAAAAAAACAAAAATGAATGTGGAAAATACCCTCAGGTCTAACCTTTTTTACCGACTTTCGGACTTGCGTTTCACGGCCGTCGGAATGGTTATCACTCTGTAACTCTTCCGGTTCACTGGATTAATGTCTTAGCTCGCTGTTTTGCTATTTTGCTTGCTGTTTGACCTCCGTTTTGCTGCTGTTTTTCCTGTATTCTATGCTTACTATTTCAGGTGTGTTAGTGGGCTATTTTGTACGGTTTCGGGGTGCAGTTTTGAGTAGTTTTGGGGACTGTTTTGGGGGCTGATTTGAGGTGATTAAAGGGCTGTGCAGTGAGGTAGTTTGTGGTGGTAAAATGGCTGTGCAGTGAGGCAGTTTGTGGGATCGTATTTAATGGATCAGTTTTGAGGCGTTAATGTGGCTAGTTGAGGGCGTGAGGCAGGTCAAGGAGTATGTTGTTCACGTGCTGTGTGTTTTGGTCCACGTAAAGTGAGTGTGAGTGGCTTACGGGATGTGGGCTGTTGACGTCTTTTGAAGGCATACAGTTTATGGGCGTGAAGTGATTACGTGAGTGGGGGGTTTTGTGCATGGTGAAGGGTCGGTTGTGAGGGGGCTTGCTATGTGAACGTGGGGGCTACTAGTCGGTGTTGATCTGAGGGGTTGCTAGAGGTGTGAGGGTTGATTTGTGAGTGGGCGAGGTGGCTGATCTGTACAATTTGTGAGTGGATCAAAGGCTTGTGAAGGCTTACGTGAGGGAGGCGGCAATGTTTGTTGCTGGTTCAAGTGGAATGTGTGGCTGAATGGAGGGCAAAGACGTGTGGGTGAGGGCCAGTGGGCGTGATCTGTTGAATCGGTGAAGGTGCAAGGCAATGTGGCTTAGGGGCTGCTCGGTGATTTGGCTATTGATGCAGTGTGAGGCGTGGAGTGCTGAAGTTGGTTGCTTATGAGGTAGGTGGCGTTAGGGAAATTTGAGAGAATGGGATGCCGTGAGGGTGAAGTAGTTGGGAGAGAGTTGGGCGTCAATTGAGAGGGGGGAGAGGCTTGGTTTGGCTTTGTTTATATAGAGGAGGGCTAGGGCTCCCCCTTGTCTCACAAGGAAGGGATTTGATTTTGTGTTGAGCAAGGAAAGTCAAAGATTGAGGGGGGGGGCAAGATTTGGTGAATTAGGAAGGTTGAAATTTGATTTGCTTGATTTAGGAATACAATATTTTAATTGGTTAGGATTGATTTTAATTAGGCATAACATCTCTTTAATTTAGTATATGATATTTTGGATTAGGAAGTTACAATATTTTAATTTGGTATAATATATTTTATGTCTTATTTAATTTGGTAAATGGTTTAATTATTTTATTTAATTCAATTACATTATTTAATTAATATTTAATTTAATTTGGGTGTATTTTAGGGTGATGGGCGTGTGGGCGGGCCTAGGTAGTGGTGGTGTGGGCTTGTCTTGGTGGGTTAGGTGTTGTGTTGGTTTGGTGAGTGGGTTTGGACCAAGATTAAAAGGTTCTGGGTTTTTTAGGCCAAATGTGCTTTAAAACGGAGGTCCAACGAGAGAGCTTGACGCTAAACAAGTGAATAAGGATCTAATGAAATACCGATTCCCTTTCGACGACCGTTTCCCGCAATATCCTCAACTAAAAAGGTAGTGCCTCCAACTGAGACTCATCATCGGGTTTCACATGCAAAAATGCAATGCCTACAGTCGCCCCCACTTTGATGGGACTTGTGCAGTGTGTGACTTTGAACAATCCTATCAAAGTTATGCAATGCATTTTCACTTACCTGGCTCGCCAGCTGCCACTTGACTTGCCATGTGTTGCGTGGAGTTGATGTTGTGCCGTACCTGGCATGTTAAACCTCATACCCGAGGTGTCACAGTTGCGTCTCCGTACCTAGAGTGTCACAATGGTATACCCGGAGTGCCATTCCTGGCGTGCTAAACCTCATACCCAAGGCGTCGCAGTAATATCTCCATACCCGGAGTGCCGTACCTGGCGTGATAAACCTCATACCCAAGGCGTCGTAGTAATATATCCATACCCGGAGTGCCGTACCTGGCGTACTAAAACTCATACCCAAGGCATCGCAGTAATATCTCCATACCCGGAGTGCCGTACCTGACGTGCTAACCTCATACCCAAGGCGTCGCAGTAATATCTCCATACCCGGAGTGCCGTACCTTGCGTGCTAAACCTCATACCCAAGGCGTCACAGTAATATCTCCATACCTGGAGTGCCGTACCTGGCGTGCTAAACCTCATACCCAAGGCGTCGCAGTAAATCTCCATACCCAGAGTGCCGTACCTGGCGTGCTAAACTGATGTCTCCATACCCGGAGTGCCGTACCCGGCAAAACTGATCAGATGTCTCCATACCCGGAGTGCCGTACCCAGCAAAACTGATTCTGTATCTCCATACCCGGAGTGCCATACCCGGAAAAACGGATTTGATGTTAATGGGGCCTCGCCCCCAGAGTGCCATATACCCGGCTAGACTGATGCTGATAAGGATGTGGGCCTCGCCCTCAGAGTGCCATACCCGGCCAGACTGATGCTGATAAGGATGTGGGCCTCGCCCTCAGAGTGCCATACCCGGCCAGACTGATGCTGATAAGGATGTAGGCCTCGCCCCCAAAGTGCCATACCCAGCCAGACTGATGCTGATAAGGATGTGGGCCTCACCCACAGAGTGCCATACCCGGCTAGACTGATGCTGATAAGGATGTGGGCCTCACCCCCAGAGTGCCATACCCGACGAGACTGATACTGTTAATGATATGGGCCTCGCCCCCAGACTGATACTGATATGGGCATCGCCCCTAGACTGATACTGATATGGGCTTTGCCTCCATACTGATACTGATGTTGACGTAGGCCTCGGCCTTGAGACTCATCCCTGAAACTGATGCTGATGTGGGCCTGGACCCTGAGACTCATCTCCAAAAACTGATACTGATGTAGATGTGGGCCTCGCCCCTAACCGATACTGATATGGGCCTCACCCGCAGCCTGATACAGATGTGGGCCTCGCCCACAGACTGATACTGATATGGGTCTCGCCCCCAGACTGATATTGATATGGGCCTCAACCCCGTGATTCATTCTTGAAGACTGCTGACACTGTACTGTTGCTGCTTCCGGTTGGCTTGCATTTGACGCTTTCTCTTTTTCTTCTTTGAAACATTTGAATACAAAACAAAAAAACACAAAAGGAATGCAAAATAACGTTACGTGTATGCATTATGCATGCATGAGTTTCATATCCCGTTGGGTTAGGTCGTCCACTAATTCCCTGGTGACTGCTCGATTTTCTCTTCCTCTGGCCAAGTACTGCTTCAATCTATCCACATTGATCGGCTCGGTGAACTCATTTCCTTCCAAGTCCGATAGCCTCACTGCCCCATTTCCCATTACTGAACGGTTGTTCTGTCATTTCTGCTTGCTTCTTTTGGGAATCCCCCGTGTTCTGAGTGTCGCGAATATCATGGTATCAGGGTTGAATGCTTTTGTCAAACATACTCGTGTCATGTAGGTTGAAAGGAAATGACTCAGGCAAGTAGGCGAAATTGATGTCTTTATTATTATTCAGGAAAAGGTTCAAACAAGTAGATGAAGTTGATGTCTTTATTAAAAATGCAGAAAATAAACCAGAAAGAGCAGTTTCATTGCCTACTTCCTCAGCCTACGATTCTTTACTACTGTTATCCTTTATCTCAATGCAAGAAGCCTGGTGATTGAGAGTTTGGAGGACAAAGGTTTCGGGTAGGCCGGAGTTGATCATGTAAGTCGGTGGGGGAGCATAGTGATAATCTGGCAGAGGGTTGGTGTGTGTGCTAGGCTGTTCTTTTTCAGGATCGGGTATTTTGTGGGCATCAATGAGGTCTTGAATTTCATATCGGAGGCGGGAAAGCTGTTAGTATCATGGCCGTGTTGTTGGTGAAAGTGATAGTAGCGGTCTATTTTTAGATGTGGTGGTGGGGTATTTGGATGTGGTTTAGGCTCCAAAGGTTTAAGAATCCTTGCCTTGTCAACTTCTTAAGTACCTTGGACAAAGGTCTTCCCAAGTTGGAGAAACGCCGGTTCTTGATGGCAGCAACCTCGGCAGCAGGGTTTGGTCTCAGAATGCCCCCCAAAAGTCATCATATTCTGGCCATAGAACTTCCGGTTTTCAGCCTCTTCTTCCTCAATATCCATGACAGTTTCCCTCAACTGTCGAAATCAGAAATCATAGAAGTCATCCTCCTCACTTACCATAAATAGGGGGCTTGGTGCCCTTGATGATCATTTTAATTTGGTCTTTCTCTGAAGGCCGAGTCTGCATTTTCAAAAGCTGGCTTCTCCAGCGATCCACATACTTTTGAAATTTCCTCTGGCTTCTGTTTAGTGTTCTCCAAATCACGGAGTGACAAGTCAATCTCTAAGTCAATAACATACTGCTTCAGAAAAGCATCAGCTAGTTCCCTCCAATCTTCCTTAACCTTCTTCTCAAGGCTATGATACCAAACCACAGGTGCCCCATCGAGTGACATCCCAAACATCTTTTGGACTTGGCGCGCTGTGATAGGCCCACTGAACTCATGACTGAGACATATTGCTGCAGATGGACTCTCGGGTCTCCATTCCCATTAAACTTGGCCATGTCGGGCATTTTAAAACTGAGCTGGCAGCTGTCTCCGAAGGTCATTGCCTCATAATCTAACAACTCTTCATGTTTACCCCTCATTTTGCGGGGGTAACTGTTTCAACTTGATCCCGAAGCTTCTGAAATTCTGCCTGAGACCCAATCACTATGCCTGTTGCATACTCTGCCATGTCATCATCAAAAGTGGGGATATCATCCCCCAACCCATTCGGAGGCTCCTCGCGCCCCACATTCTCAGAATTTCCCCCAGCACGGGGTACATCCATATTTGCCATGGCGGTAGTCAAGGCTTGCAACTGTTCGGTAATTTTTTCGAAACTATTCTCCAACTGATCTATCCGGGATACCTCATTATCGGATGTACTTGTTGTTTTTATTAAGGTCCCAAGATCAAACAAGACATGAAAACATTGTGTGAAACATCAACGAGGTAGCGGAATAGCGGAATACTCACATCGATCGGTTGAGTCGATTTGAAGACAATTGAAGCCCAAAAACGCACACTGCTTCATGCGTGAACTGCAGCAGTCCACTGCCCTTCAAAACAGAATTTTGAGCTGAGAAACGGAGCTCCAAGCCTCGTCGAACGGATCCCGGCTCATGGGTGAACCTCCCTACCACCTTCGCAAGACTCGTAAGTGTGCTAGCACTTGAATTTCCACCATGAAAACCCACTCTAGCTTCCCTCAAAGTCACGGTTTTTGTGATGAAAAACAGTGAGCTTTGTGCCCATTTGGGCGTGAACCAAAAGAGAGAAAATGGTGAGAGAAGAAGTTGTTGACTTATTGCAAAAAGGTGTAAAGCTTTTGATTATATATTTTTCCAAAATAATAATCAATTTCCATTTAATTTTATCTAATAAATTAAATGAATTTTGGAGCCAAAAACCAAAAGTTTTCCCTCCAAAATGCTTTTACACTTTATGTCAAGTCCATCATTATTCACATCAAGTCACTTTAATAAAGTGACAAGTTGTCAAGTCACATCACACAAAGTGACATGCGATTTGACGCTTGATGTGACGAATGATTTGACGCTTGATGTGACTTGCGTCGCCGCACTCGAATTCGAAATACGAATGCGCTCGCCCAACAATCGGGCTCGGGTTCGTTAATTCCAAATTAACGATTTTTCCGTCGCGTCGTAATTAAATGATTACGCCTAGCGAATTCACTATTCACATCGCTAACGAATTAATTCTAAATTAATTCGTTCGCCCGAATTAAAATCTAATTTTAATTCTGCGTCGAAATCTAATTTCGTTTAATATATCGAATATATAATTTACCGATTAATTCCAAATTAATCGTTATTCTCTCTAGACGATATTTTATCCTAGATAAAATATCTCGTTATTAATCCTAAATTAATTTTCTCTCTCTTGTATATAATCCCAGATTATTCAAGAGTGCGAGTTGTGCGTCATCGGTGGATTATCGGGAAGCGACCCATGAGATCTCCGGATAAGTTGGCAGTAAATACGGTCGTCGGAGTATCCGAATCACGTACGTACCAAGTACTACGTTCTACCGATTTACGAGACAAGGTCGACTCCTAGCAAAGCACCAAGTCTACCCAATTCTCCGGACATATCCTTATAAGAATATTAAGATCTATACCAAGCGTAGTATACCATTGTATTGTGCATATCGGTCCAGTATCGGATAATCACGTGCTAGGGCTGGGGCTGGATAAGTGTCTACCCCGTCCGAAGCACATATCGGATGTCTGGTAACATAGTCTCTATAATCGGATATACATGACCTGGTCACAATATCCCGATTGGTGCGCAACACTCAAGAGCACTAGTACCGTATCCTGCGTGACATCAACTCCATATGACTGATGAAGTGACACTTCCGTCTTGACATCACACCCAATACTCTACGACTCTCTGATAAACCCAGAAGTGGAGTACTCAGAACCTGTTTAAAGTCCCCTACCACCAAAACCAAAGTTTATCGATTATCGTAAGTATTAGCGATGCAAGTCTCAGGTTAAGACTATACACACCTACCTTGATTTCGGCCTCCCATAGACACATAGTCATAATACCAATGGGATTCCGAGGGGTCTATCCAGAGCGAAGCTGTTTCCCGTACCATCGGTGAAACACGACCTCCTATCGCACTTGCATAAGTATCCAACACTTATATATATGAGAAATATGTCGTTGTGCCCTCACAACCACCACAAGTGCAATACTAGCCTATTCCGCATTATCGATGTCCAGTCTCGATAATAC